>JAGWEN010001720.1:0-16814 GCA_018703685.1 Orius laevigatus
TAGATCCTGTGTATATATTTAATACTCTTATTAAACGTCAATGCTCCCATTACCGGTCAATACCCCTATTACCTCTCCATTCTCACATCAGCCCTCAATACTTTATACTTTCATACCTCCCTTACCCTTAATTCACACATTACCTCTTAATACTTCCATTACCCCTCCTCACCTCCATAATCCCTCCTTACCACCATTACCCCTCCTTGCCTCAATTATCCCACCTTACCTTCATTACCCCTCCTTAACTCTATTACCCCTCCTTACCTCCATCATCCCTCCTTACCTCAATTACCCCCTGCCTCAATTACCCCCTGCCTCAATTATCCCTCCTTACCTTCATTACCCCTCCTTACCTTCATTACCCTCCTTACCTTCATTACCCCTCCTTACCTTCATTACCCCTCCTTACCTTCATTACCCCTCCTTACCTTCATCACCCCTCCTTACCTTCATTACCCCTCCTTACCTTCATTACCCCTCCTTACCTTCATTACCCCTCCTTACCTTCATTACCCCTCCTTACCTCCATTACCCCTCCTTACCTCAATTACCCCTCCTTACCTCAATTACCCCTCCGTACCTCAATTATCCATCCTTACCTCAATTACCACTCCTTACCTAATTACCCCTCCTTTCCCAATTACCCCTCCTTACCTCAATTACCCATCCTTACCTCAATTACCCCTCCTTACCTCAATTACCCCTCCTTACCTCAATTACCCCTCCTTACCCAATTACCCCTCCTTACCCAATTACCCTCCTTACCCAATTACCCATCCTTACCTCAATTACCCCTCCTTACCTCAATTACCCCTCCTTACCTCAATTACCCCTCCTTACCTCAATTACCCCTCCTACCCAATTACCCCTCCTTACCCAATTACCCTCCTTACCCAATTACCCCTCCTTACCCAATTACCCCTCCGTACCTCAATTATCCATCCTTACCTCAATTCCCACTCCTTACCTAATTACCCCTCCTTTCCCAATTACCCCTCCTTTCATCATTTATCCCACCTTACCTTAATTATCCTTCCTTACCGCCAATATCCCTCCTGATCTCAATTATCCCTCCTTACCTCAATTACCCCTCCTTACCTCAATTACCCCTCCTTACCCAATTACCCCTCCTTACCCAATTACCCCTCCTTTCATCAATTATCCCACCTTACCTTAATTATCCTTCCTTACCGCCAATATCCCTCCTTATCTCAGTTATCCCTCCATACCTTCATTACCCCTCCTTACCTTCATTACCCCTCCTTACCTCCCTTACTCCTTCATATCTCTATTACCCCTCCATCCATCCATTCTTTCATTACTCACCCACCCTTTCATTACCCCCCCCCCCCCACCCCACGCTCCCATCCTCAGATTTTGGTTAAGAAATCCTTTTCTTTACCTCAATAACATCAGCATTTTATTACTTTTCCGATATTTTATTAAATTTTCTCTTATGAGATCAGCACAAAATTGTGCTTAAAATAGGACTAATTTCAATACTATTTCTGTTATTGCCAATTGTTTATAAATAGGTAAAATATGTATATAGCGTATATAATTTGGTTGAAGCATTCTTCACCTAGCGAAACGTGGATGGGGGTGGAAGCTTAACATACGTAGGGCAGCTTAGGTATGTTAATGAACCCCCACCTTTTAGGCAAACCATGAGAAATTCCTACAAGTTATGTAACGGAGGTGAAGAGGTTACCGAGTAACGAAACAAAATTTAAATTAACGCTTTATACATACATATATATCACAACCCTTCAAAATAGCGAAGATTCTTTTCATTATTCGAGACAAACAATAACGAAAGGGAGTTCAATAGTTTCGAAAAAGACAAAAGGGTGAAAAGAAAGAAGGCTGGCATTCTTAGTAACCTTTTTTAACCCGGGTTGAAAAGGGAAAAAGGACAAATCCTCAATCTATCACTACACGTCTCTTTCTTTTAAGTGCTAACTCACTTTCGCTTCTTTTTTACTTTCTCAAACTCATTCATCTTAAAAAAACGTTTCGAAATGCACCTAGTGAAAATTTTTAATTATTAAAAAGAAGAATTTAACGTTATTTTTGGATGGATGGATAATTCTGGATTCTTTGAACCGTAAAACTCGCCAGGTTTACGTTGGGGGGTCGAAAACCGATTGATGGAAATTATTAATCGATCTATCAACTTCAATACGATTTCCCCATTGTCGCACACCGCAACCTCAACTCCAATCTCGGTTCTAAATTCAAATTTTAAAAATATTTTTAAGGAAAGTATGTACATTTTCCCCCATAGGTTGACACAAAAATGATTTTTAAAAAAAGTTTTATATAGCGGGGAGGAACGCTACCTAGATAACTGCTAAAATCCTGGAAAAAAGAGAAATTAGACTTCTAGAAAATGAAGATACAACTGAAGAAAATTGAAATCTTGACTAAATAGTTCGACATTTTCATTAAAGTTAGAAAAAAGTTAAACTCTGCATTCTAGAGGATGGAGGGGTTCTTTTATATTTTATTTTAGCGGTCAATATTCTTCGAAAAAACACGTCTGGATTATATTAAAAGAAATAATTTTGTTTAAAAGGTCTCGAAAAAGAGGATCGGTGACAACACCTGTTCGGTAACAAGGGTCGGAGCGGCTGTTCCAAACATCCCTGACGCTCATTCCAATCTTTTTTCATTGTCCATTATAGAGGGAGAATTTCATTTCGGAAACCTTTTTTTGTCATGCCTAAAACTCGATTTGCCTTTTCTAACTAAGACGTTAATTCGACCGCCTCCCATACGCGTCGAAAAATCTAACCCGGAGAGGAGGTTAACAGAATTTATCCAGAGCATACCTTCCCTACATAAAGTGATTAGGGAAGCATGAGATGGCGGGACGGAAGAGGAATTAAATTAACAACGAAATCTCCCCGGGGTAGAGAGAAGGGGACTCCATGAGCTAGCGCGTAAAATCACTCAGAACCTCCTTTCTCATAATATGTAAATAATATTTTCAAAACGCCTTTTTAATTAGTTTTGGACTTCATTAACAAAATAGAGTAATTAAAATGCATGAAAATCTTTGTTTCTTGATCTCAAAACGTTAAGGGGGATCCGACATCAAAATTCTACCAAGTGTGCGAGAGAGAGGGAAGATGCCCAAAAGTAGTTTCCTCGTTTTGGGCACTAAAAATGGTCGGACAATTTTTTTGAAAAGCGCGTTCTCATTCTTTTGGAAAACTACGTGCTGTTTAGGGGGAAGTTTTTCCGGAAAAATTTTCCTCGGGAAAATAGAAAATGCAATTTTCCACCAAAACTGAAATTTTGAAAAAACAGGTAGTCATCTTGTAGATTTTGACGAGCTGACTTCAAATATGCTAATATTAAGAAGATCGGATGAATAGATTCGTCGGTACGAGATTTTGAAGATGCTGCGGGGAAGGGGAGTTAAATTGTGGGGAAGCAAAGATGACTCATCACTCTTAGTCCTTCAAAGTCATCGAACTTTACAAGCGGCTTAATTTTTTTTCTCTCTCTATTGTGAGATTGCTAGGTAGATTTTTTTTCCTTTTTATAATATTTAGTCAAAACCACAAAAGGCTCAAGCATCTAAGCCTTAAAAATCTCGTACCGACGAATCTATCCATCCGATCGTCTTAATATTAGCATATTTGGAATCAGCTCGTCAAAACCTACAAGATGACTACCTGTTTTCTCAAAAATAAAGTTTTGGTGGAAAATCGCATTTTCTATTTTTCCGAGGAAAACTTTTTCGGAAAAACTGCTCTCTAAACAGCAAGTAGTTTTCCGAAAGAATGATAACGCGCTTTTCAAAAAAAATTTCCGACCATTTTTAGTGCCCAAAACGAGGAAACTAATTTTGGGGGTGATAGTGCTGCGATCTCTTGAATGAGAAACAAACAATTCTGATGGGAGAATCCCCCTTAATGAAGTCAAACTATCTGGTGGATATGGTCATTGATCTCTGCCACCAGCCAATCACTGTGATAAAATTTTGTAAACAAGGTTGCTTTACTACTGCAAGGTTTCAGAAAGGACAGTTATCAGTGGTAAAGCGTTTTTTTACAGAACCGAGATGTGGTAAAAGGTACTTTGCAGCTCCTAGACCTGATATAAGGTACTTTAGTGCCTCTAGTTATGGTGGAAGGTACTTTGCAGCTTTGAGTTGTGGTTAAGAGTACTTAATGCTGTTATAACAGGTAACTATAGATTTTTCCACAAATGGAATTAATCTACCTAATAATTAAAAAAATTACCTAAATTTTTTAAAAATTTTTCTTCAATTAGGAGGGGGAAATTTGTTGTTGCGGAGGGGCTAAGAAAAAGAGGAAACGAGTTATTTCCCGACTCGGTGACCCCATCTCCGATCCATCAAGTTCAAAGGCAAAGCACCAGACCGCTTTCCACCACCTTAAATTGCCTAAGCCAGGAAAGAAAAAAAGAAAATGTTATTTTTAAAAAGGCTAAAATAAATTCGGCCCCTTTAATTCTTATAAACATCAAAGCTTATATTTTATTTAATTTAAAAAACTCGATAGCAATACATACACGAATATATTTACATTAAAACGCTCCAACGACTTAAATTCGTAGAATGGTCTAATAAAAGCAAAATCAATAATAAGTACCTCCTCCAAATCGAAGAACCTTTGAATTTCCATTTTTATTTTGATTTCAAAATAAGCTTAATTTAGGCCACGAAATGCATGTAAAGGAAATAAATCAGGCAAAAAGAGAAAAAAGAGGTGTTTAAATTTTTTTTTTTTTTTTAGAAGGACGTGATTCCTTGGGTGGGTCCCGTTGAGGCTCTAAACGGGATTGAAAGCACATCTGGGATTTGTCGGCTAAGAACCTTTTAACTCTCCACCCCCCTCGCGAATACCCCTCTAGCTATACGTGGGATCCTTATACGCCTGCCCCCTCCTTTTAAACCCTTCCTTTCACGTCAATAGTTATAAGTAGAATTTAATCATCTACCTAGTTGAAAAACGGCTTAGTCGCTCGTAAAAGATCCTTATTACGCTGATGACTTTCTTATTGCTCTAAAAACTTTTCTTTAATCTAGTTTTTTCATTATTAAAAAAATTAGATAGTTTTTTAAATGGAATTTTTCAGCGATTAAGGGTGGTATTCAATGACAAATGTATCTTAAAACGTTGATTTTTTAGGTTTATGACGAAAAATTGTCTCTTAATTCCATTATTTTGAGGTTTTCATGACGAAAATGTGTCTTTATAAATGTTGATTTTGGGGTTTTTGACAAAAATTTGTTTTTCTAAACCTTGATTTTGAAATTTTGATAAAAACGATTGGCCCTTAAAATATTGATTTTGAGGTTTTTGAAGAAAAATGTATCTTAAAACGTTGATTTTTTAGGTTTATGACGAAAAATTGTCTCCTAAAACCATGATTTTGAGGTTTTCTTGATGAAAATGTGGCTTTATTTTTAGGTTTATGACGAAAAATTGTCTCTTGAAACCCTGATTCTGAGGTTTTCTTGACGAAAATGTGTCTTTATAAATGTTGATTTTGGGGTTTTTGACGAAAATTTGGTTTTCTAAACCTTGATTTTGAAATTTCGATAAAAACAATTGGCCCTTAAAATGTTGATTTTGAGGTTTTTGAAGAAAAATGTATCTTAAAACGTTGATTTTAATTTTATTTTTAATTTTTTAGGTTTATGACGAAAAATTGTCTCTTGAAACCCTGATTTTGAGGTTTTCTTGACGAAAATGTGTCTTTATAAATGTTGATTTTGGGGTTTTTGACGAAAATTTGGTTTTCTAAACCTTGATTTTGAAATTTCGATACCTAAAAACAATTGACCCTTAAAATGTTGATTTTGAGGCTTATGACGAAAAATGGCTTTTAAAAAGTTGATTTTGAGGTTTTAGACGAAAATTTGGATCTTGAAATTTTAATTTTAAGGTTTCTGATGAAAAATCCATAAAAATATGTTGATTTTGAGGTTTTTGACGAATACACAATATGTTGATTTTGGTATATTGGAATTTTATAACAAAAAAAAGATGTGTTTTTGACATCTATAAATTTTCGCACTAAAACTCTTCATTATGGTGAATTGTGAGAGTTCACTGCATGATAGTTTGAATGATTTGGTAAATTTTTAAAAAGGAACCATAAATTAAAAAGAATATTTTCCAAATTTACCTTTAATAAAATATAAATTAAAGTGTTTAAATCAATTAAGAGAACTGATTGACGACGTTTAAACTAATTGCTCGAAATTAGCGATATAATTTAAATTAAACTTTCGGTTGTAACGAAATTACTCGAATGGGGAAACGAAAGGAATGGAAGATTAACATTAATAGCTGTATTAGCGGGGTTTCCGGTTGGTTTTAGGAATGATGCAGAACTCGCAAGCCCCCCGCCCTTCACCGACCCAAACTTCATCCCCGTTATTTCGTTTAACTTGCAATTTGTAAACGACTGGAGCCTCTCTCTCTCTCATTGTTTCAGCCTCCAGAGCGATGGCATTATTAATTTAAATCCGAGTCATTGTCGGGTTTATTAACTTAATGAGTTTTCCACCCTTCACGTTTTCGGAATAAGTCGTTTCAGCTGGATTTCGACTTTCGCGTTTTCTCAACAAGTAATTGCATCCACATGTTTATTATGCGAAATAATCTCAGAATCTTCTCTTCTCATCCCATTTTACCTTCCTCCCTGGGGCGGATCGGCTCTTTTCGGCCCACCGGGCACATCCCCTGTTAAACGGACAGTTCGTACTATGGCATACCTGGATCGACTGAAGGCGGACGTTTCGTACGATTTACCCGGACGGTTCGTACGGTCACTAAGCCGAACCTTTTTTCAATAATTTTTCGTTGGGCGGACAGTTCGTACGGTGCATCATTACCCTTTTTTTTTAATCTCTTCGGTCTCACCCGGACGTTTCGTACGATGAAATCACGTTCCATGTCAAATCTTCCACTCTGATAAGCCATTTTTTGTTTTTGTATATTAAGAAAAATTATGTGGACAATTGATTAGCGGTCCTCATAGGAGGCCTATGAAGGTATTAATCACTGGTACCAGCTTAATTTTAGGTAGATTTCTTTCCAATAACCCTAATTGTTTGTGCTTTAGGATGGAACAATATGTTTAATAAGCTGGTGGGAAGTCCATCAGCTGGATTTTGGAGGATTGCTTAATTAATGCCTCCAATACGACTCCACCTCCCAACAGATGTCTGTAAAAACGATAAAAGAAATCTACCTAAAAGATAAAAAATTACGAACACCTTGAAAAAACTAGAATAGAATATGACAAAGGTCAAATTTAGGTATGTAGGACAATTGCTACAATTTTCAATTTATTTACACTTTTTTAAAGTACAAATAGGAGTTCGGAATAACTTTAAATAAGTCAAGACCAATATAAATGAAGCTATTTATTAACTGCATTTTTAATTATTAACCCTAGCTCAAGTAATTATTCCCTCAAGATCAGGTAATAATTTTTTTACCTGAGATTGTACCTGCTATAGTACGAACTGTCCTACTCCGCAAAAATTCTCTACCTGAGTCGCTACCTGAGTCTATACCTGCTACAGTACGAAACGTCCGCCTGATTCGTACGAACCGTCCGGGTTCCAAGAAAAAGAACAATGGACCGTACGAACCGTCCGGGAATCCATCCCCTAGACCGGCACTTTTTTTTTTTCTCCAACTATCCCTCAAAACATTTTAGCGGATTTTCTCTCTCTTTCTGAACTTATTTAAAGGCTATTTTCATCCAAAACCTTAAAATCGATATTTTAAGAGCCAATTTTTCTTCAAAAACCTCAAAATCAACATTTTTAAAGCCTAATTTTCGTCCAAAAACCTCAAAATCGACATTTTATAAGCTTCATTTTCGTCCAAGAACCTCAAAATCAATATTTTTAGAGCCAATTTTTCGTCAAAAGCCTCAAAAATCAACATTTACAAAGCCTAATTTTCGTCCAAAAACCTCAAAACCAACATTTTATAAGCTTAATTTTCGTCCAAGAACCTCAAAATCAACATTTTTGGAGCCAATTTTTCTTCAAAAACCTCTAAATCAACATTTTTAAAGCCTAATTTTCGCCAAAAAACCTCAAAATCAAATTTTTGAAGCTTAATTTTCGTCCAAGAACCTTAAACTTAACATTTTTAGAGCCAATTTTTCGTCAAAAACCTCAAAATCAACATTTGCAAAGCCTAATTTTCGCCAAAAAAAGAACCTCAAAATCAACATTTACAATGCATAATTTTCTTTAAAAAAAACCTCAAAATCAACATTTTTAGAGCCAAATTTTCTTCAAAAACCTCAAAATCAACATTTGTAATTTTTCTTCAAAAACCTCAAAATCAACATTTGTAAAGCCTAATTTTCGTCCAAAAACCTCATAATCAAAGTTTTACGAGACATTTTTCGTCAAAAATCTCAAAATCAAGGTTTCAAGAGCCCAATTTTCGTCCTCAAACCTCTAAATCAAAGTTTTAAAAGCCTTTTTTTTTTCTCTCTCTCTCTCTTCAAAAATCTCTAAATCAAGGTTTTAAGAGCCAAATTTTCGTCAAAAACCTCAACGTCCACATTTCTAAAGCCAAATTTCCATTTAAAAAAAAAAACCTCAAAAAGAGACAATTTTTTTGTCAAAAAACCTCAGAATCAGCGTTTAAAGTGCAATTTATTTTGTAAAAAATCTCAAAATCAACATATGTAAAACCCCAATTTTCTTCAAAAACCTCAAAATTAACATTAAAAACTTTTTTTTTTTTACTATGCAAAAGTTTGGGCGTTTTCGAATAGCCCAGGCCCCTGTGAAATGTATTAGTACCTCAACTTTTTTTGCTCTTTTAGCTGATTTCCAATTTTAGTTAAAAAAAAGAAGAAGAAAAAAAGCGGCCCCTGTTTCCCCCACCACATCTTCATCACCCCTCAAACTCCTAAAAAATCTTTATGACATAAATTTAGCTACTATTTTCCCACAATATTTTCTCTTTTGAATTTTAGAAACCTTGTTAAAAAAGATCGCATTCTTTGAAATCATCGTTGATGTTAAAATACGCCAGGGAAATAATTTTTTTCTTCTTCTCATTTTCAAATGAGATGAAAACCGTCCGTATTCAAGATCTGGCCGGATCTGAATAATGGATAAGAACAGGTCTTTTTATTAATTTTTTTTTTCTCTTCCATTTGGATTTTCTTTTTTATAAAATGTTCCTAAAAATACGATAGGGAAAGAAGCCCTAATGAGTCTACTTCGGTGTAATTTTTAATAATGAATTTCAATTAGCACGTAATACTTCGTTTTTGTGTTCCATCTCTTCAGTTTATGACTGAACTCGTTATAAAGGAGAAATTTTTTGGATTTAATGAAGTTTTCCTCCAGTTTATATCTGATACTCAAAAAAATAATAATATAATAATGTTTAAATAATGAAAATTTCAAAAATAAAGGATTTAGAGAATCACTTAAAACGTTGATTTTGAGGTTTTGTGACAAAAAAAAAAATTTCTCTTTTAAACATGTTTTGGAGGTTTTTGACGAAAAATGGTCATTTAATGTTGATATTGAGGTCAACGAAAATTTGGCTTTATAAATGTTGATTTTGAGGTTCTTGGACGAAAATTATTAAACTTCAAAAATGTTGATTTTGAGGGTTTTTTTTTACGAAAATTAGACTTTACAAATGTAGTTTTTGAGGTTTTTGACGAAAATTAGGGTTTACAAATGTTAATTTTGAGGTTCTTGGACGAAAATAAGCTTCATAAATGTCGATTTTGAGGTTTTTCTGACGAAAATTAGGCTTTGCAAATGTTGATTTTGAGGTTTTTGACGAAAAATTGGCTCTAAAAATGTCGATTTTAAGGTTTTTAATGAAAATTAGCCTTAAAATATTATGTTTATTTTGAGGTTTTTGACAAATTTTCGGGGGATATTTGAATTGTTATTAAATTATATTAATAAGTTTGGGAACCATTGCACTACATGCAACTTAATTTCCCTCTCCACCGTCTAACCTTCCATGATGGAAGTTTCATCTACATTCCATCATCTCTCACAGCTCTCCCATTACCTCCAATACTCTCTTTCCTTCACCTCCCCAAAAATTCTATTTCCGGTAAAACACCACGGATCTTTACCAAAGCACCATAATATACACTGTAGGGCATTAGGAGGGCACTTTTTAAGGTTTCGTTTTGTGAGTTCCACTTCCATAAACAACCTTTTAATAATTTTACACTCAAAAATAATATAGTAATGTTTAAATAATGAAAATTTCAAAAACAGAGGATATACAGACTCGGAATTATTCCCTTGCGGTGAATTAATCCCTATGAAGTTTTCGGTTGTAATCAAATGGTGATTCGAACGATTAGCCGAGTAAATTTCACGAGCCCTTTGTTTCTGCGGATTACGAAGGGGAGGATTCAAAACTGGAAAAAAGCTTCTAATTTCGAACGAATTTTAATTTTAGATGGTGATCGATTAATTGGAGTGTTCGGGATGATTAATATTTGCGGTTATTAGGGTTGTAATTGGGGTGTAACGCGTGAGGATAACGTCAGACTACATGACTCGGTTAACCGAAAACATAACGCTTGACCTCCAAGCGTCCCCGGGCTAGATTCAAAGGGAAACTTTCGATATGAAGTGTTTGCCGAACAAGTTGGGCGCCAACAACGGAAATATTATTATAAAAACAAAGGGCATATCAAAGTTATCAAACAGATGAGAGTTATGCCCTAGAGATGGCTTTCAGTTTAATTATCAGTGTCAGAAACTTAACGAAAGCGTCTGTTTTAGTCACATTCAATTTTCTCCCACTAACACAATAATTTATATTTCCTCCCTATGTTAATAAACCTTATTTTTAGATTGGCAATTATTTTTGTGTCTCTCTTTTTTTTTAACTCGTTCATCCCTAACCATCAATAATTAAGGCTGTGTTAAACCACGTGGATTCACGTTTCTGGCTTTTTCTCCTGATCTAATGAATATTTTTTAATAACTTTTTTTAAATCATTAAAAAAATAAACCGATGTATTCATGCGCGATTTTTTATTGTTTAGAAAATTTTTTTCCGAAAGAGCCTTTTATATCCTATGATCACGAATTTTGGAGACATCATGAAAATTCTCAATTTTTTCTGGAACGAATAAGACTGAGAAATCAAAAATCGGTTCAGTAGTTTCGGAGAAAACACGGGAAATCGAATTTAAAAAACCGGTCTTCAGGTGCTACCACCTGACGGTAATTTTTCCAACTAAAATTTACTTCAACATTGAAATTCAACCCCAAAAAGCCTCGAGGCAGCCTCGAGAAGCAGCGGATTTCCTCCGGAAAGGCCTTCCCTAAGCCTATCTTTGATGTCCTGGTTATCCCCCCCCCCACCACCACAGTAAAATAATGAAATGGGTCTCTGAGCCCGGAGCCTCCATCGCACCGACCACAATAGTGGTCTTAAATTCCTCTAGAAATCAGCGAAAATTTTTCAAAGCCTATGGCTCAGTATATTTCAATTAAAAACCACGTGATTTTCACCGCCAAAAGTTCAAATTCTAAAATAAATTTTATCAATGCCCTAAGAAGTAACTTCCTCTTCGTATGCGGGCTTGATCTGTTGTCAAATGTGAATTCTCTGTTCATGAGCAGCTCCTATAATCGATTTCGACCATCTCCTGCTCTTATTTCCTAAAATGACGAAATTCCATTTAAGTCCCTCAGGAGAGTCTCAGAACCGCTTAGGCGATTCCAACTGTCTTCTACTATGGTCCTCGGGCCATAATATATTTCCGTCACCATTTCCAACCATCTCAAACTTTCGGGTATCGAAGAAATCACGAAATTCCATTTAGGCCCCTTAGCCAAGTCCCAGAACCGATTTTGAGATTTTAACTGCTATTAACTATGATCCTCGGCCCCTAGGACCTTCCCGTCACGATTTTCAACCATCTCAAACCTTCAGGTTCCGAGAAAATCACGAAAATGCCCTTTATGCCCTAAGCGAAGTACCAGAACCGCTTGCTCGATTCAAGCCATTTTCAATAGGTTTCCTTCTCAATTTTTTTAGGCCCTAAATACATAGTTTCATTAACCTCATGCCAAAATTGCTCCAGTTATGCGATGAACATGTACATATATATATATATATATATATATATATATATATATATATATATATATATATATATATATATATATATATATATATTATATATATATATATATATATATAGGAGTTCAGAGTCCGCCTTGATACGGTACACACGTCTCTAAATCGGCTCCTCGTAAATTTAATTTTTTTGAACTGGTTAACAGTGATTTTCGATCCGAGTTTTATACGTCCTGTTATACTTTTGTTCGTGTTTTTCGAGGACGTTTCGGTTTTGTGGTCCGTTCAAGTGTTGTGGGACTTTTTAAGAAAAACTTTTTCTCTATTTTCCGGGTTTTTTCGCCGTTTAATCCTTTAGACCAGATAACAACACGGATATCTGCCCCTCCTAAACCTGCGACGAGTTTCAGCCCAGTGGTGGGGACGTCGAGGCCCAAGCCTTCTAAGTTTGATTGAAGGTCAGTGAGAGGTAACTGATAAGAAAATAATCACCTGTCATTCGTCTTTGGTTGATTATTTACTCCGTATCAGTTTAATTTGGCAACAATTTCTTTATGTCTAATAGCCCTAAAAGGCGAGATAAAATTCAAAAAAGGGTCCTTAGCTCTCCGGATTCTCCTGAAGACCGCAAGAAATCAACGTTTAAAATGTCCGGGAATGAGGCTCTACTTGCGTCTATTGACAAACTTCTTGATAAAAAACTAGCTCCGTTAGACGAAAAGGTTTCTCTAATAAGTACTGAAATGAAGTTGCTCCGTGAGGAAAATGCTAGGCTTTTAAAAAACGAGAAGGAGTACCTCAGGAGAATCGAAATGTTAGAAATGGATCTGAAGAAAAACAACCTCATCCTAAGAGGATTGCCAATTGGACCAAATCAATGCCATATATCCACTGCCAAAAATTTCTTCACTGGAATCCTTAAAGTAGAGGAAGAAATCGTTCTGTCTGACGCCTTCCCAATTGGGAAAGACGCGCTCTTGGTGTCTCTTGCTCACACGAGGAACAAATCAACGATTCTCAGTAAAGCTGCAGTTCTAAAAAACACAGGCTACTCCATCGCCCAGGACTTCCCTGTCCAAATTAGAAAAAAAAGAGGGAAATTACTCAGAATCAGGGCGGAATTGAAAAAGTCGAGCCAGAAAGTTATCTCAGTACGAGCCGACAAGTTGGTGGTCGACAAAAAAGAAATACATTTGGGAGGACGGACGTGGCCTTGTCTCCATTGAAGACAACTCGAATTGCAGACGTCTCCTCGATGTCGACCTCTCGGAACTCATCAAGAACCTTCTTCAAGAACCCGACGCTTCTCTTGCCCACCATTCAAAAAATATGATCCTAAGTTAGGATATCCCCGTCTGCCGGATAGAAAATACTGCTTCAAACTTAATTAAGGTCCTATCATATAATGTTCATGGCATTCAAGCTCTTCTTCCACTTAACCCTTTTATTAGCTTTCTAAATTCATTCGATATTATTTTACTATATGAAACCTTCTTGACAGAAAATTCCGAAATTCTTTGTAATTGTTTAATTGGCTATTCCACCTTTTTTGTACCGGCTGTGCGAGAATCGAGTTTCGGACGGGCTAAGGGAGGATGTTTTTATGCTTTCAGATCAGCTCTTTCACCTATGGTTAACTTTTCTCAATTAAATGGTTCCACAATCCTTACAGTTCAAACTGCCCTCGGGCAAGCGTACCTAATTCCTACCTATTTAAACTTTGGTGCCTGGAATCGAGATTTCGAAAATTATCTAATATACTTGGATTTAATCCGGATAGCAGTTTCATAGTCACTGGTGATTTCAATTCGAGAATTGCGGATCTACAAAGCCTCCCAAAGCAGCTCATCTGTGAAGTCTCTCATCTTAGAAGGTCAAAAGACAAAGTAGTGAATTCTAATGGTAAAAAATTTCTTGACTTATGCGCTGACCATAACCTAATTATCTTGAACGGCCGAGTCCCCACTGACTTTGATGGAGAGTTCACTTACATGGCAGATGCAGGTTCCTCGACGGTTGATCTTTGTTGTGTATCGTTGGAACTCACACAATCGGTTCGTGATTTCTCAATCCTTTCTGAAACGTTTTCAGACCACTCGCCCGTTACCTTTAATATTTCTATCCAAAAAACACCGGATGTTTTAAATACCTTTTCCCCCTTCAGACTTAAATGGAATCCTAAGTTAGGTAAAACTTATATGCAAAACATGAACCTTTTAGTTTCATCCCTCGACCAAAATTTAACGACCTTGTCCTGTAATTTCTTTGAATCGACTATTAAATCCGCATGGCCTGTGAAATCGGTTAACCAACAGAAATTTCCGCTATGTAAGAACCCTTGGTTCGATGCGGATTGCCATGCTGTTAGAAACAGATCCTTTGCTCTGTTGAAGCTATTTCGAAAAACAAATTCTGAAGTAGCACGCAGGTCGTATTTGGATTCTAATCGTGGCTTCCGAGCTCTATGCTGTAAAAAAAGGAAAGAATACCATGAACTTAGCATTGAAAAGCTTTCTAAGGCCAAAGACTCAAAAGAGTTCTGGATACTTGCTAATAAATTTAAGCGCAAAAATGCAACTAAAGGTAACAATATTTCACTTGAATCTTGGTTCCAGCACTTCAAAACCCTCTTGAATCCACTGCACGACCCTATAAACCTGGAGTTTGGTACCACCTTAGTCTCTATCGAGGAACTGGATCGCTCTTTTGTCTTGGAAGAGCTAAATTCAGTATTGTTAGGGCTTAAAAATGACAAATCGCCTGGGCAAGACGGGATTCCTTACGAGTTCTTTAAATTCGCCCCAGTCTGCTTCCTGGAAAAGCTATTGGTGTTTTTCAATCAAATTTTCGAGTCAGGTGAAACTCCATCTTCATTTAGCAAATCGATTATCTTCCCACTTTACAAACAAGGTGATGTAAATGATCCAGCAAATTACAGGGGTATCTCGTGTATCGACTCTATCGCGAAAATTTTTACCTCCTTGATCCTCCATAGAATGGAAAGTTTTGTCAAAGAAAATGGTATTCTTTCAGAATCTCAGGCTGGTTTCCGGAAAGGCTATTCCACAGCGGACCACATTTTTTCTCTCTCAAACCTTGTTAGGCTCCGGCTTGCGAAAAAAGGACAAAAATTATACGCCTTTTTTGTGGATTTAAAAGCAGCATTCGACTGTGTGGACAGGGAAGCTCTGATCTACAAGCTTTCGCATTTAGGCTTCTCTTCTAAAATAACGAGAGTTCTTCGTTCGCTCTTTATGCACTCTGAGTCGGCTGTCAAAGGCTTACAATCGATTACAAATTACTTTTTGGTTGGTAATGGCGTTCGGCAGGGTTGTGTGTTAAGCCCGCTGTTGTTTTCTCTCTTTCTTGACGACTTGCCGGTCTGTCTCGATTATGGAACTCGTTGTGGGGAATCAATTGTTAAAATTTTAATGTATGCTGACGACATCGTGATTCTTTCAGACTACCCAGTTACACTACAGAAGAATATCGACGCTCTGGAAAAGTATTGTGAAACTTGGAAGCTTAACGTGAACCTGGCGAAGTCCAAAATAATTGTCTTTAGTAACGGCGGTCGTCGAGCAAAAAACGAGCAATGGTTCTTTCAAAAACGTCCGGTTGAAATAGTTACAGAGTACAAATACCTTGGAGTAATTTTCACCCCCCAGCTTTCCTTATCGTCGCATTTCAAAAAAAAAGTAGCCACCTCTAAATTTGCAGTTAATTACGTTTGGTCCAGTCTGTTTTCCAACTCGAATATTGCCTTAAATTCAAAGTTCAAAATCTTTTTAACTGTCTGTCGATCCATTCTCTGCTACGCAGGACAAGCTTGGGGTTTTCAGCGATTTGAGCAGGTGGAAAGCTTTCAAAGATTCTTTGTCCGCAAGCTTTTTGGTCTCCCAGCCTTCACTCCAAATTATATGATTTACCTCGAAACGGCCGTTGATTTAATTTTCCTTCACACTCTTAAACTTCACATTTCTTATATCTCTAAAATTCTAGCCTTGCCATCCACCCGCCTCCCAAAAATAATCGCCTTGGAATGCATTAAACAGGACGTCTCTTGGTTTTCCTCGCTGAAAACTCTCTACAGAGAGTATAGCGTGCCTTTTGAGTTATCTTTGACCAACTCGGAAAATTGGAATCCCCGCTTCGTAGACCTCGAAACTGCCATCCGTACCCAGCACTTATCCTCCTGTACTGAACAGGCCAGAAACTCTTCCAGATTCCTCCTCTATCCCCAGCTCAATATTTCGCACCCACAATTTAATCCTTCTGCACTCTCTAGTCCTCCATTACACCTTGCACGTTGGGCCTTTAAGCTAAGATGCCAGCTGCTGTACCTGAATTCCTCCCCCCTCCGTGATAACAAAATTAACATTTGTGCACTATGCAACTCTAAAGCCATAGAAGACTCATTTCATTTTCTAGCCGAATGCTCGATTCTCGCTGAATTCCGTCGCCTCCACCTAAACTGCTCTAAATTAAGTCTCCCTGCACTATTAATATTTTAAATAGCCCTTCCATAGAACTAATAGAATTTGCCAAGAATGCCCTCTCGTACAGGTACGAACTCATTAATTATTTTAATTTTGATTAAACAGGATCTTTTATTTTATCTTTTATTGTATTCACTTTCTTAGGTTCAAGAATTTTTAATTTTTTCTATTTTTTTTTGTCGATTTCCCTCTGTTCTCCGGC
>JAGWEN010001721.1:0-16799 GCA_018703685.1 Orius laevigatus
ACTAGTGAATAAGGGGTTAAGGCGGATCCGACAATTAAATTCTACAAGTGTGCGAGAGAGAGGGAAGATGTCGAAACGTTTTTCCTTGTTTTGGGCACTAAAAAGTGGTCCGATTTTTTCTTCTGAAAAGCGCATTCTCTTTAGTTCGGAAAACTCTAGACTGATCTGAGAGCACTTTTCCGAAAAAAAATTTTCTTCCGGAAAATCGGGAAACGAATTTTCCGGGAAAACTTTTTTGTCAAAAAACCAGGTACACGTTTTGTAGGGTACGACGAGCCTGTTTCCAATCTGTTAATAATTTCAAAATCGGTTAAAAAACGGCTGTCTTAATCGCTGTCACAAGATTTAGACGGTGCGGGGGGGCGCGTCTGGGGTCGTAAATCAAGATACGCAGATGACAGGTTAACACACTGTCATTAATTTGGCTTCAAGTCAATAAAATTGTAATATGCAGGATCCATTGAAAAATAAGGAAAAATTTTTGCTAATAAAAAATAAACACATTTAATTTAATCCAGTCTACAGAGCACTACCTTATCCAGGACTTATCCAACAGGACCTTATCCTGCAAAAGTTGATGTAAAAGATTTTATTGTTTTAAAAATTGTGCCGGGAAAGCTTATTGGCACTCTTCAAAAACATGACGTTATTGGGACCCAAATGGACCATTAGGTGAAAATGCTCTGTACACTGGACAAATTTTCAATCCTAATAAGATAAAATAAAGAAATATGTAAAAAAAATTGCGCCATAATTTATGGAATCACAATCGCTTTGTACTAGGGATGGGATATCGATATCGATATATCGGAAATATCGATATCAGACTTTCGATATTCGATATTTTGGATATCGATATTGTAAGTCCGATATTTCCGATATATCGATATCATAGAACAATATCGATATCGGTGTGTGTTTTGTAGATGTTTTTTGAGATTTGAGTATGTTGCACATAAAATGTCCTTTCAAAGATTAGTAGTATTATTGCATCATGTTTTTGGGTACTTGAATCACTGGACCAGGTCGCCACTCCGCAGTTCGCCCATGGTTTGTACTTTATTCATAGAATTTTATATTATGAAATATGTAAAATTATCTCGAAATTAGTTCTTTTATTAATTTAATTTATTTTTTATTTGAGTTGTAAAATTATATTTTGACGTTTGAAATTTTTATTATTATTATTCGTCACAACGTATACAGGGTGGCACCTAAATAGCGCAACAAGAAACAGAAAAAAAACAACATTGATTTCGATGTTTTAGCGGATTTCCGGAGGAAAGCAGGCTATTGGGGTTGACCTCACGGATGCTTTCGGCTTAGAGGCTTTTTTAAATTCCTTTTTATTTACATATTTATTTATTGCTTTTGTAAGTAAAATAATAGAAAAGAAGAAATTTTAGAGTAAGTACATAGTGTCAAAAATGGCAAAACAAGCATATTAGTTATTTTTTAAAAGTTAGTATACTAATTAAACTTCATTAATGTTGTTTTGCGATATCGGATATCGATATTATAATACCCAATATTAAAGTGATATCGATATCACTATTCCGATATGGATATTATCGATACCAATATCGATATCCTCTTCTCGATATCCCATCCCTACTTTGTACGTATAGTTCATGAATTAAAAAAAAATGTTTTCACTCACTTTTTTAAACTGACTGATAAGCAGAGTCGGGGCGAAATGAAGTGGACTTTGGTCCAGCCGATCAGCTCTGCTTTACTTTATTTACGGTGATTACTACTCTCCTTTCCTTATTTTTTTTCTAATTTTACTACATATGTTTTTGTTTGTTCCTTGAAGATGTTTTGGGGTGTGGTGTTATTATTTTCTTGTGAGAGATTGAAATTGAATTATGCGAGGAAAGACCTAGGAGAGGAAAGAATAGGAAAAGCCAATCGGTTTCGCCTTTGTTTTTTCCTTAAAAAAGGAGGGATTAAAAATCAGACAGAAAGCAGACACAATTATTTTTTACAGATTCCCTCATCAAAAAAAATAAATAAATAAATAATTAAATAAGTTAAAAAAAAAAAAAAATAAAAAGAATAAAAAAACATTTTTAAGGCGAATTTTTTAAATAATTTTTCGCCAATATCTCGAAAACCGTAAGTCGTATGCGAAAAAATTGTAAATACGAAATTAAAGCTTATTGAATTTACTATACATTTAATTACGTAAGATTTTTTTTAAGACCTAACGTATCCGAGCTACGAGGCGACCATAACGGTTTTTTCAATTTTGACTGATCTATTCGATCTATTCAAAAAGTGAATTTCGTAAAAGTTGTAGAGAATTCAATTATGTACCTTTCAAACACAATTCGCAGAAAATAAATTAACGATAAAAACAGGCGACTTGTGTAAAATTCCAGCAAATATTACGACCATGGGTCCCGGGACCCTGGTCCCCCCGTCTGGTGGTGTTGGTTTTGGCCGGATCCGGACTGACTCAACGAACTAAGGTACTACGAGAATGAAAATTTTTAAAAATTCCCATTCCGTCTGAGGCCTGGGCGAATTAGGGCCGCCCATGCCCCATTCATTGAGTGTTGGTTTCGGTCAAGGGTGCTACGGCTATAGGGCGAAACTCCGTCAGGGCCCTCACTATTATATTTATGTAATATACATACAAAATGGACAGACGGAAGGACGGACGGACAGACAGAGACACGGAACCTTAGTTCGGAATCGTCTAAAATTCAAAATGCAAGTGAAAATTTACATTTTGGAGGACAAAAATTTTTTCGACCTCTTGTACGATCGGAAAGCTTCCACTACCTTAGGAATGTGAGAAGGCAAGATTAATAAAAAGTAATATTTTTGAAAAAAAAAAAAAAAAAAAAAAAAAACTCGTAAGAAAAGGCCATTGAACACCAAAAAATGCTTTGCACCTGTCATCTCCGTCTAATCTTGATTTACGACCCCCAGACGCTCCCCACCCCCCGCACCGTCTAAATCTTGTGACAGCGATTACGACGCCGTTTTTTAACCGATTTTGAAATTATTAACAGATTTGGAAACAGCTCGTCGTACCCTACAAAACGTGTACCTGGTTTTTTTGAAAAAAGTTTTCCCGGAAAATTCGTTTTCCGATTTTCCGGAAGAAAATTTTTTTCGGAAAAAGTGCTCTCAGATCAGTCTAGAGTTTTTCCGAAATCACAGAGAATGCGCTTTTCAGAAAAAAAATCGGACCATTTTTAGTGCCCAAAACGAGGAAAAAACTTTTGGGGCCGAATGTGCTGCGATCTATTGACTCAGAAACAAACAAAAATAATGGTCGTCTCCGCCTTAAGGTAACTATTTTTGCTTTCTCACGTCTAACAAAACAGTTAATTTAAATAAAACTTCATCCATTTTTTAGCTACCTACTTATTTATGTCTTGAAGATCTGTGATTCACTCGAAGAAAGAAAAAATTTCCTTCCACTTCCACCCAGAAAAATAAGCTTAATCTTTTCTCAACGAAAACTATGGTTTAAATTTGAAGTGCTTTATGTTACTTTAATGCCCAAAAGGACTCACGATCAAGAACAAGGGTACATTATCTGGTAATCCCATTTCTTTCATACATTTCAAGAGCCGCTCTTTCCTTATCTTCTGTGTAATATTTCTGTCTGGAAATCCGTAGCAAAATACGGCCCGATCAGGAAGGCACCATCTGTGAAACTTTAATAAGCGGAGAGACGCGGACTGGAGGACTTAAAATCGCTGAACCAGTATTTGCTATGCTTTTTTCAAAAAAATTTCAGATGCTGCAGACCTCTGTTATTAAATTGCCATAAAAGAATTACCTACACGCTGCCAATATTTGCAAGCAGGAAGTTATTAGAAGACAGGCGAAATTCTGTTTACGACCACCCCGATGTGTACTCAACCGCCCAAATTGAGAAGGCTGAAGGTTTAAAAAGGGTTTTTCTACACAAAAGGGTCCAAAGTCTCGAATTCCAAAAGCAAACCAACGTAATGAACCATGGTTCGTTCTCCACGAAAAAATTTATTACTTCCTTTAATTTTTAAAAAGAGAATGAGAAACCTTTTTGTGCCAATTTAGTCCGGAACGTCGCAAAATTAAAACCTAGATTATTTTTTTGTTGTTTTTTCTTTACAAAGCCTCCCGACTGTAATATCCAACATAATTGGGTCGCATGTAGTGCGTAGATCGTAAAGCTATTTGCGTTTCAGTCTTATTCGTCTCAACCTCCTTCTGCTTGCACCCCAGCAGACCCAATTTTCGTTCGTATTCTATTCGTCTCATTTTTTATTTTTATATAATATACGATATAAATTGGAAAGGAAGCTTTTCCAACACAAAGAAGCGAACAAAATGTTTTATATGGTTGGCAATTTAAATGAAAGGCGAACAATTAGGACTAACGAAGGTGCGAAATAAAGTATTGGTGTAACTCATTAGAGTCACAAGGTGTGTTACAGGTTTGTTTTGAAAGGGGAGCGATGTTGAATTAGCTATCGCCGTGAAATCAGCTTGAAGACAGGGGACGCTGTTCGCTGACAACCTCGCCGTGCTCCCCGTGTTTTAATACATGCTTAAGTTAGCCGGAGACATTTACATCCCCTGCGAGCTTAGACATTCTCCGCACGCTCTAGGGACAAATGGCGGTTTAATGGGCCGGAAGAGAATTCCAATTCTTTACGGAAAACCCCTCCCTGAACCTCACTGATTCACAATACCACCGAGGGAGAGAGAAAAATATATCAAGGTGCTAACCCAGGTTCGAACTCCTATAACTGAAAACAAACCAAATACTTAGAGATGAATTTTGCCAAGTGAGTATTAACCAATAAGTCATGCAAATGAAAATTTGTGTGAAAATTAGGCTAAACCAGCCATGCTAATAGCCTTATTTATAAAACATACAAAAGCCTATTACCGGCGCTATAGCTTATTTTTGTTATCAAAGATTTGCTATTTTTATTAAAGACTTCAATCTTAATTGAAGGTTTATTGTTTTGCAGGTCTGAGGCTTATTTCAATAACAATTAGTTACAAGGGTACCCTAGCGTGGACTTCGACCCCTATGCTAATCCATGCAATTTCGCTTTTCTTTGAGGAACGCAGTAACTATGTACTTCAATTCTCAATATTTGTTTGTAAATTTCTACAAGCGTACTTTATTGTATATAAGACGGGCATGCGAGTATTTTTAAAAAGCTTTCTTTTTCTTCAAAAACATATTTATCTAGGTTTGAATAGAAACGACAATTTTTGACCCTTGTGATTTGTTCCCTGAATCTAGCTGGCTCAAATATAAAATAAAAGGCCTCTCCGTCAGGGCTTTTGATAATACATACATTATTATTCCACCCACGCGCCCACTGTGTGGGCTATTTCATTCTCTTTCATGCAGCCCTGTTTAGGAGAGAAGAATTCCCGAAGCCCGAAGAAAACTTGCAACTCATGGAAAGCGGATGAAGCAGCCAATATGCCTGAATAATCTTTTAATAAAAATAAATACTTCCACCAAATTATAAAAATATGGGACCACTTGTAAAAAGAGCTCGAAGCTGGCGCTTAAATTATAAGCATGACTCGCTCTCTCATGAGATTTTGATTAATCAAAAACGCAAGGGTGCCCTTAACGCCCTCGCGACACAGGCACTAAATAATATTTTGTACAATTATTATTAAAATAAATTTCATTTATACTATTAAGAGCTGCTACTAAAGGCTCCCGGTTTTAGACTATCCTCCGCAACCTGTACTCTACGGTTTCTGTACGTCAAAATTTTTCTGTGAGAATTTTTTCATATTTATATTAAATGGCGATCAACTAGACGTGATCCACTAAAAAACATATATTTCGCTAGGAGAGAGAGAGTAGAATAATCTTATTCTCCGATTGATCGCCGAACTTAGGAACCACGATTTCGCATTTTTGGGGCTCGTTTTTTCTAATATTTTTTGAAGATACTCCTACATGATGCTCGCAACTTTGATTTTTTAAATGTTATACAAGAAATAAATATTATAAAATCTGGAAAATAATTTTTTCGGATTTGCACATTAGTAGCTCGGCATTTAAAAATCAACGAAATTCATTGTGTAACAATTTGAGCTAGAACCGGAGATAATCGAGAATACTCAAAACCGCGAGGCCTTTAGTACCTCACTCTACTAAGTAAGTGTTTTAAAAAGGAGAGCTGTCGTTTCGTCACTGACTTAGAGGTTACGGTGATAAAAAATAAAAACAAAAACGTCAGTCAGGTTGTGAAACGAGGTGTTACACCAAAAGCTGTCGTGCGGTGACGGGCATTCGTAAACTCAACACAATTTTCACGCCTCGTTGTCGTTGACAACACTTCAGCGAGCATCTATAGCAGAAGAGATGAACTTCCCTCATCTCGCATATTGATGACTTCGCAATTTAGGAACATGCTGGCCCTGTTTGTTAAATTATTCACCTCTTTAAAGTCTCTTGAATCCTAAGTCGATTAATCCTTTCAGATAATCGTATCTGACCTGAAATGATTTATATAATTTAGAAATGCAAAAAAGAAGCCAAGTTTTAATGTACGACTAAAAGATTTTGTAATAACCAAGAGCGTCCAATCAAGGCCCGAATGAGGCACAATTAGCTATTACCTTTTAGTCACGATTAGGATGTTCTTTCTTTTTCTGGCCTGACATAAATATTATATAGATTGTGTTTTAAGTAGAAGCAAAACGATTTTTTCTGTTTAATGCCGGTTTTCTCGCATTTCGTAAATTTTGCAACAGACTAAATAATTAATTAGCAGCAGCCAGCTTTACGCGTCACGAAACTTGAGCGTGGACCGCTTCTCGCTATATAAGTTTTGGGACGGAGCTAAAGGACTTGACAAGTTCAAATGTTTGCGCCCTTAAGCTCAGGACTTACCTTCGCCTACGAAGAAAATACCTGTGCCGGGTTACAAAAAACCCCAGCAAAAACGGGGGAGGAGGACACGCCTAAAAATTACTTCCCCTCTAACATTCACACTAAAAAGAATGATGTCCATTCTCTTACTTTATATTCCCCATTTTATTCTACAAAATACTCGTGTTGTGTTTCATCGCCTGCTCATATATTAATCTTTATCAAAAAATTGTCAGTTAAGATAACACGAGGGTGCGTTGCGTAATATTTAATCATGTCATTAATCTATCATCATCCCATTTTGCCCTGAGAATTGTCACTTTGTTTTTCGTACCTACTACATACATAAATAATATGATAAGCTCTGTATTTATCAAATAATACAATAATATATTAAATTCTAAAATATTTCTCTAAGGTTTTATTCTTCTGTATTTCTTCATGTAGGTATGTTTTGATGGCCCTAATTAAGAGCACAGGCCTCTCGCGTTGGATGTCCATAGCGTTGTCTTCTTTGCCCCGTCCATCGCTCTATTTTTCTATTCTTGCGTAGAGATAGCCCTACCTTTGTCTTCATTCTTCTTTCGATCTTCCCCAGCATAAATCATCCCCGTATATTGTTTGTCTTCTTCTATTCAATTCTTCCTACGCTAAAACTTCGTATATAACGCTCCCGTTCTATAACGATTTCCCGCGCTTGTATACGTCGCTCTTTGCCCTGGCGCTCCCGGTCCCGTGTGGGGTGTATACCCCTATATTTCCAAAGGATTTTGGTCGTTTTTAACACGCTCCAATATCCGCTTTATTCGATGCGTAAGAATACATTCTTTCTTATGCTCTCAGCATTTGTGTCACTTCTTCTTGTCGTATCGGACGATTAGACATAGTGATGTCTGAGTGACAATTTTCCAAAAACCATTATAGATCAAAGATGTTTTATCGGAAACACACCAGCTGACTGCTTTCTCATGATGGATCTGAGACAAAGTGACAGATTCATTGACTTAGGTAAACACTGAAACCTATACAATATGTTCTATCCACGAATTCAAAAGTCGCTTGGATTTTAGTCTGTCTTTTCACCTCACGTAGAGGAGTGCAAAACTTTTTGTCTACACTAAGTTAAACTCACGATTATCTCGGCATTTAAGAAAGAATAGAGTTACTGGATGTTCTGCATGAGACGAAATTTGAACCAAAAAAAAGTTCGCGGGCTTCAAAAAACATCAGTCTCTTATATGCCCCACACTCCGGCCGAAACAGCCGACTAAAATCTCCCTAAATGCTCGCTTTAAAAAAAAAAAATTCGTTATATCCAGAAGATTGCTTATAACTGCCTACATTTATCAATTTAAAAATGTTAAAAACGTGCTTTTTTTAAGGCATTTTTATGACTTCCCGCCCTTATAGCGCTTTCCCGGATATATAGCGCTCCTTTTACTGGTCCCCAGAAGAGCCGTGGGGGAAACCCGGGGTTGGGGGGGAGGGAAGGAAACTTATAACGAATTACTGAATTTTTTTGATGGCCTTGAGGATGGTGGTGCCTTCCTTGGGAGGTATTGCTCTAATCTGCCCTGGATGGACCAGTCGCTTCGGGCCAGCTGCCTACAATACATATTAGGGAATCAAAAAATATAGTTTATGATACATTTTTGGGTAGATCTTTTATTTAAAAAAAAAAAAAACAAAAAAAAAATCGTAATTAAACTTAGCTTACGCCGCCTTCCCAAAGGCAAAGCGAAAATGCATTGATTAGCCATAGGGGGCCGAAGTCCACCCAGGGGTGCCCTTGAACTAAATTTTTATTGCAAATTAAAACCCAATATTAAACCTTCTAATAGAAAGATGAATTAAAAAATATTTGAGTCTATAATGTGAAGAAAACTTATGTCTAAAAAAACCCCCAAAAAAAAAAAAAAAAATTAAAAAAAAAAATCATAACCTTTCTATGTCCAAATAACCTGAAAAATCACAAGTATGAAAAGAGGGGCGAAGCTGTTTCCATTTAATCAGAATCAATAGGGGCGGCGACGAGGGTCAGATATTAAAGCTTGGCCTTTACACTTTTCAAAGATAACCTTAGATCATTCATGAATGGAGAGAAAATAATATTACTTTTTGCAAATTTTAATAATTTCATAGGCTTTGTATTTTAAACCGATATAATGCAGAATCTTCTTTTTAATTATTACAGCTTAAATAAAGAGTTCAAAGCTGTAAGGGTATGCACAACTAAATGGATATGTGAGCTATGCAAGAGGAAACCTCATTAGGAATTTTTCAATATCGTTCTCCTTTATGGTGGGAGGGAAACAAAATTTGTCCCTGATTTTTCCCCTATGGAAAATAACCTTTTATTTCTTATCGATGATGCGATTCGAGAAGCTAAATGGCAACGGCTTTGAAAAAGAGGAAGGCGTGCCGCGGCCGCAAAAAAACTCGCCTCAAGGTGTGCCTGTATAATAAGCAGACCCTGTTTTTCAACCAGGAACGTTCCAGCGTTAACAGGAAGAGAGCGTTTGTAGAACATGGACGTCGCGTAAGAGGGGAGTGAAAATAATTTGGCCTACATTGTAATCCCTTAAGGGCCAACCCTGACACTTTTTCCCTTGCGGCCTATTCGATTTTTTTAGCGTGAATTCCATCAATCGAAAAGTAAGTGCATCACAAAATCAATTTTTGAAACCAAAAAAATTGCTACAAAATCTGATGCCTTGGATTCCCACAAATAAAGCATTTGTTCTTTGCGAACATTACTGCTTGAATTTTTTAAATGTTTTTCAGGAACGGTGGGCATCATAAATCTGAGCAACAATGCCAATAAAAATAAAAACCAATTTATAAAATAGTAAGAGTTAGAAGAGAGCAGCTGACTTATCGGTCCTGATAGCCTGCAAATACAAAGCAGGTGAAAAGAGCAAAACACGGCTTAAGTTCAAGAAAAAAAAAAAGGACCCCAAAGTGAATTTGCTAAGCGTTTAAAGTTTTATATAGTCTTATAAGTTTGCCTTGAAGGAATTTTTAAATTTTAACTTCTGTACGGAGACGTGGGTAGAAAACAGAAGGCCAACAATAGGGCGAGAAAAGAAATCGCCTTCCGCCTATTATTGAAAATGCTGATGCGGAGATAACATAAAGCCCACCCCGGGCATAAGGGAGACTGCCTTTCAACTTCCTTGCATCATTTTTAAAGAGGCTATTCTCTCCATTACGACGCCGTGATTTAATAATATCCCGAAATAGCTGTTTTTCAGCGGAGGAAGTTTCACCCCGGAGCTTTGAGCTTGTAGCTTTCTAATTCTAAACTACTTCCTTGTGTCTCCACTGTATTACTGAACTGCCACGCGGATTTTCTTGAAAGCCCAAACGAAATGCTTTAAAATACGCTCCCTTTCGAAAGATTCATTATCATGATAATTATTTTGCTGAAAAGCTTATAGAAAAAATTTAGAAATTTCTTTATAAACAATAAAGCTATATGCTAATGAGAAATTCGAGACAGGACAGGTTACTTTTTTTTGCTACTAACGCACGCGATCTCTTTCCCCCTTTTTACTTAGGCCTCTTTCCTTCGTTATTCGCCCCGTTTACAATAATCTAATTTTAGCGCCCCCTCCCCCCCATGTAAAAATTTAATTTTTGAAACCGCCCAGCGTTCAGGCCATGCCCGCAAATTTACCAAACATGAATGGCGAGGATATTCGAACTTTCTCAAAAATACGGGCTCCTTGTCTTAAGGGCACCTTGTGCGACTTTGGCCTTATGCCTATCAATGTGGTTTCGCAACGGT
The DNA here is from genome assembly GCA_018703685.1 of Orius laevigatus. Lineage (NCBI taxonomy): Eukaryota > Metazoa > Arthropoda > Insecta > Hemiptera > Anthocoridae > Orius > Orius laevigatus. Next base: position 10,656 of record JAGWEN010001721.1, read on the forward strand.
TAAAAGAGTTCATTCGTTTGTCCTTGAAAAAAAGGTTAAAATTTTGAAAATAATCCATAAAATCGAACGCGTTTTTTATGGGCAAACGGATGATTGAACTACTTTAACCGCTTTAATTTTTTATGACTTAATTTTCAAAATGTCCCCCCCCTTTTTTTTCAAGGACAATCAATGAGGATGATACCGTACGCGCTTCCCCGTGAGGTGATTGTGAGTCCGTTCGGTTCCCCGACTTGCGCAACACCGCTTACATGGGCCCACCATTCCGCCATTGGTTTCCGATAATAGTTCATAGACCTATAGCATGTGATGTGGAGGCCAAACTATAGATAGAGGAGGACCACCAATAGATGCGCAATTGCCTACATTCAAAGAATCGGAACATGGCCTGAATCCCGACTCCCCCGCGACAGAGTTGCTGTTGAATCATTAAGGCGGGACATAAGGCTGGGCGAGAGACTGGGGAGCCCAGCAGCTAGGAAAAATGAAGTAGCTAACGCGAAGTGTCTCAACGCGACGAATTACCTCAACGAAGATGGTGAGAAGACATGAAGGCGATTCATAATGCAAAAGAAGGAAGCAATTTGGACGTCAAACCGAGCGAATTTATCACAGCACTACACCTTATACAGAAGACTAGATCCCAACGTCAAATGCGCATCGCTGAAAAGAGAAGATACCATAGACCTGATGACCAAGAGGTGGATATTTAAGCTGAGATGCGAGGCGCTTTACCTGAACTTTAGAGCCTACGACGAAGAGGACGGCGAAGAAGAAAGGGGATGCCCTAGCTGCTCCTTTATGCAACAGAAGAAGATCAAAGAAGACTTGGTTTCTTTTATTGCCAGTTGCCCCCCCGTTTTAAGGGAGTTCAGAGTTCCCATATTAGGGTCCCCCATGCTATCTCTTCCGGAAGTGATACATATGCTTTAAATGGGACAAAATTAGCCTCATTATTGCCCCCAGAGTGGGCGATGAAATACAGAAAACTTTTAGTTGGCGCGAATTCAATTTTAATTATTAATAGTCAGTACATCAACAAAGAAGGAGCTTTTTTTTTTAATTTTATTTTATATTGTTAAGCTTAAATTTTATTTTTTTTGCTCGAAGCGCCTAAATCCCGGGCAAGACGGCTACGTGTAGGCTACATGCAGTAGAATCTCCCCCCTCCCCCCCCCCCTCAAACTGGTAGATTTTTTATAATTTTTTGTTTTATTCATGGCACTGGCCACATAAATATTTGCTTGAAATTTCGAATAGCGAAGTTATTTTGTTTTTTTTTTGTATATAGAATTGCCCTAAGAATAATAAACACTTTTTTTCTTCCTTTGGTTTTTGCTTCTTCTTCTTCACCAATAGACGCGATGGGATTCCGCCTATATGGTTACTAGTATACTAATGAGCACCTAAGACAGCCACCCCAACTCCCTAACCTTCATATTTGACAGTGCGTCTCCCTCCAAAGGAAGTCTTCTTAAATATGAAATATACGAACATCCACCATGTTCAGCCCACCACCTTATATTACTCCTAACAGTTTAAAATGCGGTAGAAAAATTTGTTTTGCAGCGGCGCAAACCGAAAAAGTCAGCCCCCCCCCCTCATTGCATCTGCGCCGAACCATACCGTATACGGCCCCTGGCTAACTGCCGGGATGTGGGAATCAATACGGACGTTTTTGAGCGAACCCGCATAAGGATCACTCCCAAATTCACCCAACCTTAACGTCACATGGAATACCGAAAAAAAATGAATGATTTGATTTCTTTGAAGCCCACCTAATGTTGCCGACTGTGACGCTGCCTTTCCGCCTTTGATAAATTGTGCTGCTGCTGCTCGAGCTCCAATAAACAATTTGCTGAAGTTTGACCTTTAAAGGCCCGTAGGTGGAAGCGAAAAAAAAAGATTTCCAGAAAGTTGCCCATATTGCTTTATTCGAAAATTGCCCCACCTCTTTAGAGTTTACAGTCGAATGGAATTCTTGCCACTGGCCGTCTATTATCAGAACGCACGCGAAGAGCCTTTCAAGCGCCATACGGAGGGGTTGACTATTATCTTTTGCAGTCACTCGATACATGACAAGGATTTTGTAATATCAACTCCGTTGCAAAAGAAGGTATACGTCATGTCGTGTAGTACCTATTTAAAAAAAAAATCGCCTTTTCAGTTTTTAAAGCAGGTAAAATTCGTTTTTAGAAAAAAGGAAACACTTTTCTCATCGCTTCGTTGTCGCGAAAAACTGAGGTGAAAAGAAATCAAACGCTTTAAAAGTTGACGTGACATACAACTTCAAGGTTCTAAAAAATTCTTTCTGACAAAACAATCTTTCCATGGTTTTTCTCCTCATTTTTTAAAAAAAGTTTCTGACAATAAAGCATAAACTAGTTTTTAGCCTATAAGTCAGCATTTTAAACGTCCGATTTAATAAGGCACGTGCGGAACTTCACGAGCATGGGTTGACACTGCAACCCTTCATGCATGAAACCTTTCACCAAGTACGTTATAAATTGGGTTAAAATGTAAAAATTTAGCACACTTTGACCTCTTTTGAAATTTTTAATTACCAATAGCTCTAGCGTAATTATTTTTAGGAGAGCGTGAGAACACCTGAAGCGATTTTAGTATACAAAGAAAAAGTGAAAAACTACCTAAATATTTATTGCGGCCGCTCTTTTATTCACACAAGCTAAGCCTTGAGTTCTTTGTTCTCGTTCAAATTTAATTTTTTCTTCCCTTCTTTCATTTTCACCTTTGTACGACTTCGCTTTCATCCTCCAAGTTTCGATTTCGTTAACTCTCATCGTGGGAGAAAAAAATGGAGCTGTCAAGTAACACGGAAAAGCAAAAAATGAAGAAAAAAAGTATCATTGATTTGTTAAAGGGCTCCGATCACTCACTCATTCTTGACAGGAATGTCAACTAGTTTTATTGATGATTTATTCCTATTCTCTAAGGAAATACAGGAAAAGGGATTAATTATAACGTATTTGTGAGTCAAAAACTGAGGGAAAAAAAAATCGTTTATAGAAGGATAAAATGTATTTCATATAAAGGCGAAAGCGGTGTTGTTCTTCATCTAAACTCGCATCCTGTATTGCCGAATTCTATCGCAAAAGCAACCTATTTCCTTGTTTGTCTCAAGAGCCTTGGGCGGAAGGGAGAGCACCCCTGCGAAATAACAGCTAGTAAAATTATGAAAGCTATGTATCCAACTGTGAATTCCAGTGTCTTTTTAGTGATTTTTTAAACCAAAGATCAATATTCGTGAGCTTCCTATATAATCCATCATAAAAACAAGTGAGTAATGACCTCACTAAATATTAGACTACCATTTCTGTGCGAAAATCGAGCACCTGGTTTATATGGCCTAAAAAGCTACCCGAATGATCGCAAAATAGGTAACAATCAATTCAAACACACATTGTGTACTAATAGTGCCAACGAAAAAACGATTTCTTCAATTTATTTCCAACTATCGGCAAGAGAATTTTGGTATTTTGTCTGTCAATGCCCTGTTTCCAAGGGTCAGCATTGAGGGCGTCCATTGGCTCACAATCGGACTTAATACCCTTTTGATTTTATGTTTATTTCACATTTTGGGAGGAACCTACATACCTATTACAGATAGGTACTCAAAGATTTATTAAAAGGTTCGTTGCTTCGTTTGTCCTGTAGTTCGTCTTTCTTTTTTTCTTTTTTGACTACGAGGTCATTTTTTTCCTGTAGTTTCATATAGTATGGGGAGGCGGATTTTGAGGATTTAAAAAATTTATTAGGCTCGCAGTGACCACATCTGAAGAAATCTACCTAAAAGTTGCCAAGGATGAACGCCATAACTTGAACTTTTTCAAAATTGCCACAAAAAAACCATGCCTAGGTCCTCCTATCACCTCCCACAACCTCCCCTCACCTTCCCCCAACCTCCTCTTACCTCCCCCAACCTCCTCTTACCTTCCCCAACCTCCTCTCACCTCCCACAACCACCTCTAAACAATTATTAGTACGTATCTGTTCTTTCTATATTTGGAGTATGCATAAAAAGAGAGTCTTTTGCTTATCTTTACTTCAAAAAAGGTCATAAGTAAAAGTTAATATTTGTTCCAAAGTAAAAAAATGGCACACCTTTCGATCCTCGAGGAATCTCAGGCTTTTACGAAATAAAATAAAAGAGGTTTCAAAAATCCCTGAATATGTGAAGTGACTACATTATTATTGGTAAATATTTTTATAGTACATTTAAAAATATATTCTGAGAGAGAACAATGAATAATAAAAAACCTTGTTTATTCGTCTGTGGAAACCAGATAATGGTTTACTATATTATATTACAAAAACATGAAAATGGTCTTCCGATAACGCTTTTCTGACGTTTGGGTTTTTTGACAACTCAACCGTCAAAATTCAATTTTTTTTTAAATTTTTTATTACATTGATTGAAGTTTATAAAATTAGTTTCTATTTATACTTATCTATTTATCTTTTAATCTTCAAGCCTCAATGATCGTTTCAATTTCATCTTTACAAAAATTTCTGATCCTGCTAACAGGACTTAACTGTAAATCTCTATTAATTATTTGTTTCCTTTGAATTTCAACGTGACCCAATTTAAGTTTCGACAGGTCGAACTTAATAATAATTTCAACTCGCTGACCCAAGCGTCGCTAAATCCCAAGTTTGTCAACACTGCGACCTATGTAAATGCCATTCACTAAACTACGGTTATTAATTTATAGTTACTAATGGAGTATAAACATCGTTCTGTTGCTCTGTATTCCTCTCCATTAATGACATTATGCTCTCAACTTATTAGTCCACTTATATCAACTATTAATGTCCTTTTCTATCCAGAGAGAAATTTAAATAATCCACATTTTTGTATTAAAAACTAATGTTCAGATTTCCTCTTTTTATGGGTAATTTCTTCCATACAGGTGTTTTGTAAGCGTCTTGTTTTTTCTTCATTCGCATTAGATGATTTATTACTAGCATATTTATAATATATGTCTGAAGCTTGAGTAGCGAGAAAAGGGGTTTTGTGGAGAAGACAAAAAAGAAAACAGGCAAAACGATTCAATCTGGGTCGCTTTGAAATTTTCATCCGAGCGTAATAACCTTCTCTCTCTCTCGTTGTTAGAATATCGTTTTTTCAAATGCCAAACTAAATGCTTTACACTGCACAAAATAGCTTCTCGCTAAACTCGCGGTATTTTGAATAGAATTCCTTCAAAAGAGGAAAAACGCTACAAAAATGAGGGTTTTTTAAAGCAATTCTCTGGGTTGCCTTAGATGACTTCTTCCTTTTAGCAATTTTTCATGGTTCCGCTACTATAAAAAACCATTCCATGATTTGGAAAGATTGATTGGCTGACACCCACTACATTGCTAAATTTTCTCTATATGGGTGCTTTTTTAAAAAATCTAAGGCGACTTTGTGCACTAAAAAATTAGATCTTTTAAATCAATGCTGCCAAAATGAGGATTATCCTAGTACAAAAATCCGCTCTCCCGATAGGGATCCGCTCAGCATCATTCCACCTGCTAGATATTTGCAGCCCTAGTAACGTCTGCAAGTCAATGATTTTCTTGTACCACACGAATTATTAACATTTTAGGCATGCGTTTTGTAATTTTTGCACGATATAGCAGCTTCGAATTACAGCAAACATGCGTGTTTTTATTGTGCCAAAAATTGAGAGATAAAAGTTGACAGATCTTGTATTCGCACCTTGAGCTAGTGAATGGACGAGGGCGATAAAAATAATACGCGAGCTCCATCATAGACAGCTCATCGAGATCGCGCAGTGGGACGAAACTTGTCCTGAAATGGGTGCGGATGCTGCAGGGTACGCAACGCTGGGTGAGACTGAATGAATTTTCATCCTCAAGCGCGAAAAGACCGGAGAATTCACCTCTTCTCTGCGCCGCCCTAGCTGTTCCTACTCATCCCCCAACGGCCTTTTCCCGCCCTCCTCGCCATCCGTCATCCCCTTACGACGCCCAGAAACGTTTCTACAACCACTTCCATCTGATCAACTTGATGGTTCCAGATCAAAACAGAGGTTTTTTTAAACCAACCTTTAAGGCAGTTTAATGACCAAAAAATTCGCTTCTTTCAACAAACAGAAAAATCACACAATTTCGTCT
>JAGWEN010001722.1:0-16744 GCA_018703685.1 Orius laevigatus
TGCTTCCAAGAAAGGTACACGATGGACACCGAATGATCTCGAAGATACTGTTGACGTGCTTGGTATTAAGTTGAAGAATCGTACTCGAGCTGCGTTTTCGTTAGGAAGATATTGAAGGCTCTTTTCTAATGTTAGCTGGACGGTAAAGCAAGCGATTAATGATGCCAAAGCGACACCGTAGGCAATAAGGATATACGTTAGGTCATGAAGTTTCCTTTTTTTGAACAAAGGATGGACAAAGAATTCAAAAAATGGAAACAAAATGATATCAAATATCAACGAATAAGCCATCAAGTCGATCGAACCCCATTCGACGAATCGATGCTTTTTCGCCAAGTATGGAACTTGCTTTTTGGTGGACAGCAGCACGAAATAAATCAAATTTGCCAATAAAGATGCTGGGATGACAATAAAAATGGAAGAATAGAAAAGACGAGTTTGCCTTGCTACGAATAAAGTCATTTTCGGATACGCGTTATAAATCCAGTGTTTTTCATGCAGTTTTTCTGGTTCTTTTTCAATTTTTGGTTTCTTACGTCGAAAAGGAAGGAAGGAAACGAACCACTGGAAGTACGTCTGCACAACCGCTTCATCTGGTGAAGAAGAAATCTCTTTTTCTGTAAAAATCACATTAAGTCCCCATTTCTTCAAATTCGCTTCTGGCTCTTTAATCTCCGGCAGTTCTTCATCCTCTTCTTCGAAGAACTTGACATTCTTTTTCACTGCAGGAGATGGTTTCTTCACATTTGAAGTTTTCGTCTTTAACTTCTTCTCGCCTAATTTCTTCAACCTTTTTTGGTCTCTAATCTTCTTCAACGCCACCGCCACGCACTTACACGACAAAAACCAAATTTGGAAATACGTCGATTCTATATTTATATATTTAATTATTATTATTAGAAAAATTAAATATAACAATAATAGAGAAAGAACAACAAAGCAAAGAATCTGCAAGTACTTTTGTCCATCGTATTCGAACACTACTAAGCTATGGCAGACAAAAGCAGTGACAATTTTGATCATTACTAAGCAGAAAATGTACTTTCTGGCTTTTTTGATGTCCTCTGGGATCTTGATTTGTTCTAAAATCAAAACAATTCTGATGCTACAAGTGCACATATAGAGCATAATTAAGATCGATATGAGATATTCGGCGTCGAAAGCTCCGTAGATGTTCATCGACCAAAAAACGGAAGAAAGAAGAAGAAACGCGATGCCTCCTATCGAGATGTACGACTTACCGATAAAGCTGTCGGCGAGCCAAGCCAAGAAGAGCGACAAAATGGCCAAAATTGGAAAAAAGGCTTGTTGACTTTTGGAGAAGCCTGTCGGATCTGAAAATTTGACGGTGAGCTCGTATCCGAAGTTGGTGCCAGTGAAGAACTTAATTAGAAACATCGATGCGCTCAGGAAGAATTCGGCGATCACTAAAAATGTCACCACATTCCAAAATGACTTCATTGTTTTACTTTAAAAGAACATCTGATTTTTAAATTTTTTTAACTATTTTGTGGTTCTTAAACAGGTATGAAGCAATTAAATTTAAAATGTTTGCTTCTATTTTCACAGTCTGGTTGGAGGATTAAAATTAGTAATGTCCTTTCAAGAGTTTTAAAGTGGGAGGGAGATCGTTATAACAAGTTAAGCTTCTACGCTTTGTTACGTCAAAGTTTTAAATAAAAAGTACTTTTAAAAGTCATGCAAGTTCGTATTTGAACGCCACCTTAGGGAATAAAACGTCCCTTTTTAGTCAAAGAATAATTTTTCTGAAATCATTTTTTTTTGTGCTGGTTTTCTAAAAAGCAGGAGCTAAAACAAGGTTAAGAACAGTCAAGAGGAGGCCTGATTCTTGACAATCCACTTAGGAAGGTACTCGAGCCTCAGAACGAGCTCGTTTGCTACAATTAAATTCAGGACTTAATAAAGAAAAGAATCCTTTTCCGCATTAGAGTGGCCGTACGTGCGTCCGTTTTCGAATTGCGTGAGTTTCAACACTAGGCAATTTTCAAAGTGTCAAAGTAAAGAAAGGGAGCTGTTCTTAATGGAAAAAATCCAATCTTGAGAAAAAGCTTTCTATTAAATTGATTCAAATTAAACTTGTCCGACCTTTGAAATATCGGAGGAAATTCCTATTTTAGTCTTCGCTGGAGTCTTTGGTGGTTGAGTCATCAGGTACCCATAGTGCGGTCCTAAATTACCCATCATGCATTGCAAAAATAAGGTCCTATATCAGCCCCAACTTTCCATGACCTCCCCCCGAAACTTTCTTTAAACCATTGGTTCCCAAACTGCGTAAACTATTCCCCGGGGGGGGGGGGGGGGTTAGCTCAAGATTATTATTATTATTATTATTATTATTATTATTATTATTATTATTATTATTATTTATTTTATTTTATTTTATTTTATTTTATTTTATATTTTTTTTTTAAATATCCCCAAATTTTCGTCAAAAACATCAAAATCAACATTTGGAAAGCCTAATTTTCGTCAAAAAATCTCAAAATCAACATTTACGATGAATAATTTTCATCCAAATTCCTCATATTCAACATTTATAAAGCCTAATTTTCGCCAAAAAACCTCAAAATCAACATTTGTAGAGCCTAATTTTGGTCAAAAAGACCTCGAAATCAACATTTATGAAGCCTAATTTTCGTCCAAAAACCTCGAAATCATCATTCAAAAAGCCTCGAGGCAGCCTCGAGAAGCAGCGGATTTCCTCCGGAAAGGCCTTCCCTAAGCCTATCTTTGATGTCCTGGTTATCCCCCCCCCCCGGAAAATAATGAAATGGGTCTCTGAGCCCGGAGCCTCCATCGCACCGACCACAATAGATTAAATTCCTCTAGAAATCAACGAAAAATTTTCAAAGACTATGGCTCAGTATATTTCAATTAAACCACGTGATTTTCACCGCCAAAAGTTCAAATTCTAAAATTAATTTCATCAATGCCCTAAGAAGTAGCTTCCTCTTCGTATGGGGGCTTGATCTGTTGTCAAATGTGAATTCTCAGTTCATGAGCAGCTCCCATAATCGATTTCGACCATCTCCTGCTCTTATTTCCTAAAATGACGAGATTCCATTTAAGTTCCTCAGGAGAGTCTCAGAACTGCTTAGGCGATTCCAACTATCTTCTACTATGGTCCTCGGGCCATAATATATTTCCGTCACCATTTCCAACCATCTCAAACTTTCCGGTACCGAAGAAATCACGAAACTCCATTTAGGATCCTTAGCCAAGTCCCAGAACCGATTTTGAGGTTTGAACTGCTATTAACTATGATCCTCGGCCCCTAGGACCTTCCCGTCACGATTTTCAACCATCTCAAACCTTCAGGTTCCGAGAAAATCACGAAAATGCCCTTTATGCCCTAAGCGAAGTACCAGAACCGCTTGCTCGATTCAAGCCATTTTCAATAGGTTTCCTTCTCAATTTTTTTAGGCCCTAAATACAGAGTTTCATCAACCTCATGCAAAAATTGCTCCAGTTATGCGATGAACATGTACATATATAAATATATATATATAAATAAATATATAAATAAACATGAAAGGAACATCCTATATTTTTGTGATCCCCAGAGCTTCCTCATCACAAATATATAAGCCTCTGGCCTGGGAGCCTCCGTGACGACCACCTCAATAGCCTACTTTCCTACGGAAATCCGCTAAAAGAAGAATTTTCGTCGAAAACCTCGAAATCAACATTTATAATGCCTAATTTTCGTCCAAACTGCTCATATTCAACATTTATAAAGCCTAATTTTCGCCAAAAAACCTCAAAATCAACATTTATATAGCCTAATTTTGTTTAAAAAAAAAAAAAAAAAAAAAAAAAAACTTCGAAATCAACATTTATGAAGCCTAATTTTCGTCCAAAAACCTCTAAATCATCATTCAAAAAGAGGAATTTTCGTCGAAAACCTCGAAATCAACATTTATAAAGCCTAATTTTCGTTCAAAAACCTCAAAATCAACATTTGTAGAGCCTAATTTTGGTGAAAAAGTCCTCGAAATCAACATTTATTAAGCCTAATTTTCGTCCAAAAACCTCGAAAACAACATTTAAAAAGCTAAATTTTCGTCAAAAACCTCAAAATCAACTTTAAATTGACAATTTTTTCGTCAAAAACCTCCTAATCTATAAAAGCAATTTTTTTTTTTTTTTTTTTTTTTTTTTTTTTTTTTTTTTTTTGTCAAAAATCTCAAAAACATTGTTTTAAGTGCAATATCTTTTGTCAAAAACCTCAAAATCAACATTTTAAAACCGAAATTTCCTTCAAAAACCACAAAGTTAACATTCAGAACATTTGGTGGGGGGGGGGGGGCGCAAAGGTTTACATTTGTTTAAAGGGGGGCGCACTGTGAAAAAGTTTGGGAACCTCTGCCTTAAACCATCCCACACCTCCCCTAATCACCTCGACGTCACACTTTGACCACTCACATTGACCTAACCACCAAGGATGGTTAGAGGTGGTTAGAGATGGTTAGGAATGGCTAGGGGTTGTTACATTATAATTTGAGGGTGGAACCAACCAAAAAAGGAAGCGAAGTACCGATGCTAAGTAACAACCTCCAGGTCACTCAACAAGAATTTTGGGTTCAACAGTATTCTATTACGTGTGTTAATACTTCAAGAACAATGTTCCATAATAAAAGATGCGAATTTTCAATTTTTAGGGCCAAAAATACCGAAAAACACTATCCACTCCGGAAACGGAGTGGCTAACGTACACCCGGATGACGAAGCCGCAGAAAGGAGTTTTTTACGCTGCAAAGGTAGTGATCACCCAGCTAATGGAAAAAACTGTAGCAAATGATTTATTTCACAAACATGTGTTCTAATTAAGGTTTTTAGTCGAGCAGTGTACGATGGATTCATTTTGGAACATCGCGAACATTATGGCGTTAGCCGAAGTATTCGCATATATCCCTCTGGTCCTTTTAAAAGGCTACACGAGCACCCATTTCGGCCACGAACTCACCATGAAGTTCACAGAGGGAGTCAAGTTTTCCGAAAGTCAAAACGTATTTTTCCTATTCCTCGCATTTCTGTCATGTCTCCTGGCATGGCTCGCCGACGGATACATCGGCAAATGCTTCATCTCGCTTTCCGGAATAGCCTGTGTCGTCATAGCTTCAGTTTTGCTTTCGCTTGATGTTTATGACGTCATCGAAATCCAAAGCGTAACCATGATCTTCGTTATGACATACATTTCGACTTCGACGATCAGAAACGTCATGATCTTGGAACAGCTCAGGATACCGAAAGATATCAAAAAAGTTCGAAATTATGTTTTTTCTTTGATTATGATAAGAACAGTCTCATTATTCATTTGTAACACCATAATTGTCTTCAACTTTCAAAATTTCAAAGTTCTCTGCTTACTGGTAGTGTCATCGATAACTTTGTACTTTTCACTTTTTGCTTTCTTAGGCGATAAAATGACCATAGAAGCGACTTATTTTCGAATTTGGATTTTGTGCATTAAATGCATCGTTTTTGCACTAGGCAAGAAGAAGGAGCACGACAGAGCAGTGTCGAGAACAAGAAGTAAAATGGAAGCTCGATCTTCGGAATCGCAGAAAAGAGTCAAGTTCGATACTGTGGACGTCATCGAATATTACAACCCAGACCATAGTCCGGTGGAAACGACCAAAAGATGGGGATTCAAGATAATACTTTCGGAAAGGAGTCCCACACCTGAAAACATCGAAGAGCCTCCACCTGTTGAAACTTATCTGCAGTGGCTGCTCTCTTTCTTGCCTTTTTCGACCCACTACACGACGGCAACAGAGCAAAAAGTTTTGCCAGAAATCAAAGAGAAGATTATGCAAGAAAGGCATTGGTTGTATGAAGCAGTCCCAAAAGTCACCATGTACGTAGCACGCCAAACGAGAATCATGTTATCCCTCATTTTTGTCGTCATTCCTGCCTCTTTGGTCGGACAGCTAATGTTCTTCGTTTTAACGACATCAGCCAAGCAGGTGCCATATCTCACCAAAAAGTTTCAGATAGTCGATTGGGGTGCTGTCGATCTTTTAACTTTTTCGTTAATCTTCGACATCATTTTGATCCCAATTTTCGAACTTTTGATACACCCTTTCTTCGAAACGAATAAACCTTCAGATTTGACGTATCTAATTGTCGGCTATGGCATATCGATAGTGGCTTTGGTAGCGTGTTTTACAGTCCAATTAAAGCTTGAGACGACCCTTCAGTATCTTCCTAGTCAAAACGTGGCATTGGTAAGGTTCTTCAATGCACTCCATACAACATCTTCGGTTTCTTCGTCTTCTTTTGGGTTTCACAGAATACAAAGGACGGACCACATTTTAATCCCGGTTTTTGGAAAAGGACAAACCAATGTCAAAGTTCGAGTGGTCAACGACGAAGCGGAAATCGACAAAAATCTCATTCTGGTGTTGAAAAGTCACAAATGTGTCTCATACGTCATCACAAAGGAAGAGATAAATCAAAACTCGGACGGTTTCGACCCAACGATTTTTTCTTCGGACACAACTCGCGGTTTTTCGTACTTCTTTTTAGTCGACGGACACTCTCATAAGAATGAGAAACGAAAATATGTGTTTCAGAGCATCCAAGATAAGAAAACGACGTACAGCTTTGAGTATGCAAAAGGTAAAAAGTTTGTAATCGAATCCGGCATGTATCGTGTCCTTCTGAAAACGAAAAATGGAGAATTTGTAGTTGACAATTATGCCAACTTACAAGAATCTTGCCTTTACGTTTTGTTCGCGTATCAAGCACGTGGGAACTTGCAAGCGAAACTCCTTTTAACGGAAGGTCCACTTTCGCTCAGCCTGGAACGCCTCCTTGAGCAAATTCTTCTCATAAGTTTGGCGAATGCGGCGACATCGGTGTCTTTTTATAGATTCCTTTATGTCGAATCGCCTCAAAAGTTGAGGTCGGCTGTTTTCACGCTTGTTTTCGCTTTGAACTCTTTGGGCATCCCGTTTGTGAAACTTGTGGTCAGTTTGGAAGAACAGATGAAATATTCGAAGGTTATTTTGGTCTATGGACTCACACATGTGTTTTTCTTTATGCTAACTATGTATTTTTCAAGCCAATATGAATACAACTATGCAGAGTAATGACTTTTCTATGGTCGTTAATGTCTTATCAAACCCGTTGGGAGAAGTAGGCTTATGGTCAGCTTAAGAATCGAAAATAAAACAATTCATCCAGATGTTAGTTTTTATTTTATTATACAATCAAGTTTAAAGTAAAACAATGAAGTCATTTTGGAATGCAGTGACGTTTTTGGTAATCGCCGAATTCTTCCTGAGCGCATCGATGTTTCTTCTAAAATTCTTCTCTGGAACGAACTTCGGATACGAGCTCACCGTCAAATTCGCAGATCCGACAGGCTTCTCCAAAAGCCAAGAAGCCTTTTTCCCAGTTTTGGCCATTTTGTCGCTCTTCATGGCTTGGCTCGCCGACAGCTTTATCGGTAAGTCGTACATCTCGATAGGAGGCATCGCGTTTCTTCTTCTTTCTTCCGTTTTTTGGTCGATGAACATCTACGGAGCTTTCGACGCCGAATATCTCATATCGATCTTAATTATGCTCTACATGTGCACTTGCAGCATCAGAATTGTTTTGATTTTGGAGCAAATCAGGATCCCAGAGGACATCAAAAAAGCCAGAAATTACATTTTCTGTTTAGTAATGATCAAAATTGTCACTGCGTTTGTCTGCCATAGCTTAGTAGTGTTCGAATACGATGGACAAAAGTACTTGCAGATTCTATGCTTTGTTGTTCTTTCTCTATTATTGATATATTTAATTGTTCTAATAATAATGATTAAATATATAAATATAGAATCGACGTATTTCCAAATTTGGTTTTTGTCGTGCAAGTGCTTGGCGTTGGGGTTGAAGAAAATGAGAGAAAAAAAGAAGGCGTTGAAGAAGAAAAGTGAAATGATATTGAGGACCGCAAAAAGTATGGATGCGACGATGCGGACTAGTATGGCTGCGATATCGAAAAAAAGTGTCAAGTTCGAAGAAGATGAGGAAATTCCGGAAATCGAAGAGCCGAAAGCGAATTGGAAAACGTGGGGACTTAAAGTGATCGTGACTGAAAAGAAAGAAATCAAACGACAGCCTTCTCTACCAAAAGAAAGACCTCAGACTCCAGATGAATCGGTCGTCCAGACCTACGTCAAATGGTTGATATCGTTTATTCCTTTACGACCTCAAGAAGTACAAAAACTTCCACCCAAAAAACCTGAAAAGCCACCAGAAGCACTACATGAAAAACACTGGATTTATAACGCTTATCCGAAAATGACTTTATTCGTAGCAAGGCAAACTCGTCTTTTCTATTCTTCGATTTTTATTGTCATCCCAGCATCTTTATTGGGACATTTGATTTATTTCGTTCTGCTGTCCACCAAAAAGCAAGTTCCATACATGACGAAAAAGCATCGATTCATCGAGTGGGGTTCGATCGACTTGATGTCTTATTCGCTGATATTCGATATCATTTTGTTTCCAGTTTTTGAATTTTGTATCCATTTTCTGTTCAAAAAAAGGAAGCTGTATGACCTAACGTACTTCTCAATCGGCTACGGCGTTGCTTTGGCTGCATTAATCGCTTGCTTTACAGTCCAGCTAACGTTGGAAATGAGTCTTCAATATCTTCCAAACGAAAACGCAGCAAGAGTTCGATTCTTCAACTTATTACCGAGCACGTCAACAGTATCTTCGCGTGCCTTTGGTGTCCATCGTGTCTCTTTTTTAGAAGTATTCGATACTACAATATACGTCCATAACGAGAACGAAATGAACGTCAGATTTGTCAACGATGAAACAAGTATGGATCAAAAACTTAAGATGAATTTCAAAGGTGGAAAATGCACATCCTACGTTATTACGGCCGGTCGGGTCGTGCTTAATGGAGAATCTGACCCGACGATTTTCACCAACGAAACCGTCGACAAATCATATTTCTTTTTGGTCGACAGTTTTCCACATCTTTCCAGCCATACTTATAAGTTAGTGTTTAGAAATGGAAGAAATGATACTTCTGAATACGTTAAAGGAATTAAATATGAAATCGATCCAGGCTTGTATCGGATAAGTGTCATTATTGATGGGTTAGAATTTGAAATCGAAAATTTAAAAATGGCCGAACTTCAGGGTTCATCACTGTACGCTTTAGTCCTTTCTGTTTCTACGCCTGACTTAAGAAATTTGATGTTCGACGGTAAATTTGTTTTACTTGAAGGTCCCCTTACGTTGTCCCTGGAACGAGTTCTTGCTCAGATCTTCCTCGCGAGTTTGGCCAACGCCATCGCCTCCGTTTCGCTCATCAGGTTCCTTCTGGTCGAGTCACCGAAAAAACTGAGATCCGCCACGTTCACTTTCATCTTCGCCTTGAATGTTATCGCTCTCTTTTTGTTCGAGAAAATTTTTATAAATTTAGAACAGGAAATGAAATTTTGGAAAGTGATTTTGATCTATGGTATAGCACACGTGTTTCTTTTCATTTTAACCCTATATTTTTCCTTTCATTATAAATACAGTCATAAAATTTATTTTTATTTATTTATTTATTAAAGATCGTCGAGTTTTTGTGTTGAGTGTTCCAACGTCTCACCATCATAGGATGCTAGACAAGTTTCTAAACGTCATGAATTTCCAAATGATTCCCTGATTCTTTTAATATTAGAATGCTCTCTTGATGTCCTAGATTAGTTACATCGCACATAAAATCACCCAGTCCATTGCTTATTGATAGGTCGAATGCCTAACTCCGCACGGCCACTGAGCAGGTTATTTATAGCACTTGTCTGTAAACTGGCTAAACCTGAAGATATTAAAGATTGGAAGGGGGAAGATTAGTCTGCATTTTAAAATTGACATTTTAAGGTCCAAGGAGACCCTTTCCTGGAGGGTTTGAACAATCTAAAAGCTAGACTGAATCGCTCCAAAACCTCCTACGTTCTCGTATCTTCTAGAACGTTCTTTTTCTTAAATCAGAAGGTGAAAGCGCTCCAAGGGGCGTCTACGGAACTACACTAGAGGAGATTTCCACATCAATAGCTTAGAAACTCAAAGATCTTGAAAAAACTTTGTTTACCGATTACGTAGCCCCGTAGATAAGAACAATAGTATATAATTTGGAACATCTCTAAACTTACAAATACCAAATACCCCGATACAGCACCCTCCACACTATCTTAGAACCTCCGTGAGGCCAACCTCAATAGCCTAATTTTCTTCAGAAATCCGCTAAAAATATCATATGCAACTTTTCTGGCAAAGTCAAAATTTGTATTTAAAAAAACAATAAACAAAAAAACAATGAAGTCATTTTGGAATGCAGCAACGTTTATGGTAATCGCCGAATTTATCCTGAGCGCATCGATGTTTTTGATCAAGTTCTTAACTAGCACGAACTTCGGATACGAGCTCACCGTCAAATTTGCAGATCCGACAGGCTTCTCCAAAAGCCAAGAAGTTTTCTTTCCAGTTTTGGCCATTTTGTCGCTCTTCTTGGCTTGGCTCGCCGACAGCTTCATCGGTAAGTCGTACATCTCGATAGGAGGCATCGCGTTTCTTCTTCTTTCTTCCGTTTTTTGGTCGATGAACATCTACGGAGCTTTCGACGCCGAATATCTAATATCGATTTTAATTATGCTCTACATGAGCACTTGTAGCATCAGAATTGTTTTGATTTTGGAGCAAATCAGGATCCCAGAGGACATCAAAAAAGCCAGAAATTACATTTTCTGTTTAATAATGATCAAAATTGTCACTGCGTTTGTCTGCCATAGCATAGTAGTGTTCGAATATGATGGACAAAAGTATTTGAAGATTCTATGCTTCGTAGTACTTTCTCTATTATTTTTATATTTAATATTTCTAATAATAATGATTAAATATTTAAATATAGAATCGACATATTTCCAAATTTGGTTTTTGGTGAGTAAGTGCTTGGCAGTGGCATTGAAGAAGATAAGAGATCGTCAGAAGTTAAAGAAGAAAAGTGAAATGGTGTTGAAGAAGGGAAAAAGTTCAGAAGCGATGATACCTACTAGTTTGGTTAAACCATCGAAAAAAAGTGTCAAGTTGGAAGAAGCTGAGGAAACGCCGGAAATTGGAGAGCCGAAAGCGAATTTGAAAAAGTGGGGGCTCAAAGTGATCGTCACCGAAAAGAAAGAGGTCAAACCTGAGCCTTCGCTACCACAAGAACCAACACCTCAGATTCCAGACGAGTCTGTCGTCCAGATCTACTTCAAATGGTTGATATCGTTCATTCCTTTACGACCTCAAGAAGTGCCAAAACCACCACCCAAAAAGCCTGAAAAACCACCAGATGTACAACACGAAAAACACTGGATTTATAGAGCTTATCCAAAAATGACTTTATTCGTAGCAAGGCAAACTCGTCTTTTCTATTCTTCGATTTTTATTGTCATCCCAGCATCTTTATTGGGACATTTGATTTATTTCGTTCTGCTGTCCACCAAAAAGCAAGTTCCATACATGGCGAAAAAGCATCGATTCGTCGAGTGGGGTTCGATCGACTTGATGTCTTATTCGCTAATATTCGATATCATTTTGTTTCCATTTTTTGAATTTTGTGTCCATCCTCTGTTCAAAAAAAGGAAGCTTCATGACCTTACGTACTTTTCAATCGGCTACGGTGTCGCTATGGCTTCATTATTCGCTTGCTCTACAGTCCAGCTAACATTGGAAACGAGTCTTCAATATCTTCCAAACGAAAACACAGCTCGAGTGCGATTCTTCAACTTAATACCAAGCACGTCAACAGTATCTTCGAGATCATTCGGTGTCCATCGTGTCCCTTTCTTGGAAGCATTCGATACTACAATATACGTCCATTACGAGAACGAAATTAACGTCAGATTTGTCAACGATGAAGCAAATTTGGATCAAAGCCTTAGATTGAATTTTAAAGGTGGAAAATGCACATCCTACGTTATTACGGCTGGTTGGATTATGCCCAATAGCGAATCCGACCCGACGATTTTCACCAACGAAACCGTCGACAAATCTTATTTCTTTTTGGTCGACAGTTTTCCACATCTTTCCAGCCATCCTTATAAGTTAGTGTTCACAAATGGAATAAATAAGACTTTTGACTACGTTAAAGGAAGGAAATATGAAATTGATCCAGGATCGTATCGGATAACAGTAATTACTGAAGGTTTGGAATATAAAATCGAAAATTTGAAAATGGCCGAACTTCGCGATTCGTCACTTTACGCTTTAGTCCTTTCTATTTCTACGCCTGACCTAAGAAATTTGATGTTCGATGGTAAATTTATTTTGCTTGAAGGTCCCCTTACGTTGTCCCTAGAACGCGTTCTTGCTCAGATCTTCCTTGCTAGTTTGGCCAACGCCATCGCCACCGTTTCGCTCATCAGGTTCCTTCTGGTCGAGTCACCGAAAAAACTGAGATCCGCCACGTTTACTTTCATCTTCGCCTTGAATGTTATCGCTCTTTTTTTGTTCGAAATTTTTTTTATAAATTTAGAAATGGAAGTGATTTTGATCTACGGTTTAGCACATGTGTTTCTTTTCATTTTAACCGTTTATTTTTCCTTTCAATATAAATACAGCTATAAAAGTTATTCTTTTGATTTATTTATTTTCAATTAAGATAGGGAAAATTTTTACTTCCCCATCTAGACTCTTAACCTAGAGTTCAAGATGGATAAATGCTGGAAAAATCATTTATTTGAGTTGCTCCATAACCTTCTACGTTCTCGTATCTTCTAGAACGTTCTTTTTCTTAGATCTGAAGATGCAAGCGCTCCAAGGGGGCCGAACTCATTATCCTTCTTTCCTTCAGTAATCCGCTGAAAAATATCATATGAACTTTTTATATGAATTTTTATTTAGTCTAAATTTGTATGAAAAACAATGAAGTCATTTTGGAATAGAGTAACGTTTTTAGTAATCGCCGAATTCTTCCTGAGCGCATCGATGTTTCTAATTAAGTTCTTCACTGGCACTAACTTCGGATACGAGCTAACAGTCAAATTCGCAGATCCGACCGGCTTCTCCAAAAGTCAGCAAGCCTTTTTCCCAGTTTTGGCCATTTTGTCGCTCTTCTTGGCTTGGCTCGCCGACAGCTTTATCGGTAAGTCGTACATCTCGATAGGAGGCATCGCGTTTCTTCTTCTTTCTTCCGTTTTTTGGTCGATGAACATCCACGGAGCTTTCGAAGAAGAATATCTCATATCGATCTTAATTATGCTCTACATGTGCACTTGCAGCATCAGAATTGTTTTGATTTTGGAGCAAATCAGGATCCCAGAGGAAATCAAAAAAGCCAGAAATTACATTTTCTGTTTAGTAATGATCAAAATTGTCACTGCGTTTGTCTGCCATAGCTTAGTAGTGTTCGAATACGATGGACAAAAGTACTTGCGGATTCTATGCTTTGTTGCTCTTTCTCTATTATTGATATATTTAATTTTTCTAATAATAATAATTAAATATATAAATATAGAGTCGACTTATTTCCAAATTTGGTTTTTGCTGTGCAAATGCTTTGCGGTGGCGTTGAAGAAGATGAGAGAAAATAAGAAGGCGTTGAAGAGGAAAAGCGAAATGATATTAAAGAGCGCAAGAAGTTTAGATGCAATATCACGGACTAGTCTGGGTGCATCATTGAAAAAAAGTGTCAAGTTTGAAGAAGATGAGCAAGTGCCGGAAATCGAAGAGCCAAAAGCGAATTTGAAAAAGTGGGGACTCAAAGTGATCGTGACGGAAAAAATAAAAGAAGCCAAAAGAGAGCCTTCCCTCCCAAAAGAAACAAGACCTCAGACTCCAGACGAGTCGGTCGTCCAGACCTACTTCAATTGGTTCTTATCATTCATTCCTTTCCTACCTCAAGAAGTACAAAAACCACCACCGAAACAACCTGAAAAACAACCGGAAGTAATACATGAAAAACACTGGATTTATAACGCGTATCCGAAAATGACTTTATTCGTAGCAAGGCAAACTCGACTTTTCTATTCATCGATTTATATTGTCGTTCCAGCATCTTTATTGGGACATTTGATTTATTTCGTGCTGCTGTCCACCAAAAAGCAAGTTCCATACATGGCGAAAAAGCATCGATTCGTCGAGTGGGGTTCGATCGACTTGATGTCTTATTCGCTTATCTTCGATGTCATTTTGTTTCCATTTTTTGAATTCTGTATCCATCCTCTGTTCAAAAAATGGAAGCTGTATGACCTAACGTACTTCTCAATCGGCTACGGCGTCGCATTGGCTTCATTAGTCGCTTGCTTTACAGTCCAGCTAACATTGGAAATGAGTCTTCAATATCTTCCAAACGAAAACGCAGCACAAGTTCGATTCTTCAATTTTATACAGAGCACGTCAACGGTATCTTCGCGTGCCTTTGGAGTCCATCGTGTCTCTTTCTTAGAAGCATTGGATACTACAATATCCGTCCAAAATGAAAACGATATAAATGTCAGATTTGTCAACGATGAAGCAAATGTGGATCAAAGCCTTAGGTTGAATTTCAAAGGTGGAAAATGCATCTCCTACGCCATTACGGAAGCTTGGATTATGCCCAATAGCGAATCTGACCCAACGATTTTCACCAACGAAACTGTCGACAAATCATATTTCTTTTTGGTCGACAGTTTTCCAAATCTTGCCAGCCATCCATATAACTTAGTGTTCAGAAATGGAAGCAATACGACTTTTGACTACATTAAAGGAAAGAAATATGAAATTGATCCAGGATCGTATCGGATAACAGTGATTGGTAAAGGTATAGAATATGAAATCGAAAATTTAAAAATGGCCGAACTTCAGGGTTCATCGCTGTACGCTTTAGTCCTGTCTATTTCTACGTCTGACCTCAGAAATTTGATCTTCGATGGTAAATTTATTTTGCTTGAAGGTCCCCTTACGTTGTCCCTAGAACGAGTTCTTGCTCAGATCTTCCTCGCGAGTTTGGCCAACGCCATCGCCTCCGTTTCGCTCATCAGGTTCCTTTTGGTCGAGTCGCCGAAAAAACTGAGATCCGCCACGTTTACTTTTATCTTCGCCTTGAATGTTATTATTTTGTTTTTGTTCGAGATAATTTTTGTAAATTTAGAACCGGAAATGAAATTTTGGAAAGTGATTTTGATCTATGGTATAGCACACGTGTTTCTTTTCATTTTAACCGTCTATTTTTCCTATCATTATAAATACAGTCATAAAATTTATTTTATTGATTTTTATTTATTAAAAATGGGTGAGTTTTGAGTGTCCCAACGCCTCAACCCCAAGGAATACTCCAATTTATTTTTAAAAGGTTTTCTCGATACTTTTAGTTTTAGCTTTTTTAAATAAAATTTGCAATGGTCGTCAAAAAGTCGAAGGATTAGCATTCGAGGGTTATAAAAGTAAACGCAAGTTTGAAGCAAGCATAAAGTTCCGTTCACGAATCTTCTAGAACGTTCTTTTTCTTAAATCCGCAATAATTGCGGCGAGCTCTAGATGGGCATGTCCGGAACTGTAGTAGCCAGTAGGGAAGATTCCCACATTAATATCATGAGGACTCTTATTTCATAATACGTAGAGCACTGCCGTAGTACCTTCCTAATTGTGATAATCTGTAATTCTTGATGACCCATGTTACCCGCCGACCAGCCTATCAAAATTCCTAGATTTGGGGTCTGCTTCAAACCAAAATAATTAGATTTGATGTCTAAAATCCAGTGGGAGTACCTATGAGAGAGGGTGGTATCTGAACACCTATAATTCGCATTTTTTGGCCATTTTTAAAGAACCTTTTTAACAAAAAAAAATCATATGGACTTTATCTGGCAAACTATTATTTTTTATATTTTTTTTTTTAATTTTCAAGTCTAAATTTGTAAAAAGAAAAAAACCATGAAGACATTCTGGACTATAGCGACGTTATGTGCGATAGCCGAATTCTTTCTAAGCGCATCGATGTTTCTAATCAAGTTCTTCACGGGAACCAACTTCGGATACGAGCTGACAGTCAAATTTGCAGATCCGACCGGCTTCTCCAAATGCCAAAAAGTCTTCTTTCCAGTTTTGGCCGTTTTTTCGCTCTTTTTGGCTTGGCTCGCCGACAGCTTTGTCGGTAAGTCGTACATCTCGATAGGAGGCATCGCGTTTCTTCTTCTTTCTTCCGTTTTTTGGTCGATGAACATCTACGGAGCTTTCGACGCCGAATATCTCATATCGATATTAATTATGCTCTACATGTGCACTAGCAGCATCAGAATTGTTTTGATTTTGGAGCAAATCAAGATACCAGAGGGCATCAAAAAAGCCAGAAATTACATTTTCTGTGTAGTAATGATAAAAATTGTCACTGCTTTTGTCTGCCATAGCTTAGTAGTGTTCGAATACGATGGACACAAGTACTTGCAGATTCTTTGCTTTGTTGTTCTTTCTCTATTATTGATATATTTAATTGTTCTAATAATAATGATTAAATATTTAAATATAGAGTCGACGTATTTCCAAATGTGGTTTTTGTCGTGCAAGTGCTTGGCGGTGGCGCTGAAGAAGATGAGAGAAACTAAGAAGGCGTTGAAGAGGAAAAGCGAAATGATATTAAAGAGCGCAAGAAGTTTAGATGCAATATCACGGACTAGTCTGGTTGCATCATTGAAAAAAAGTGTCCAGATCGAAGAAGATAAGAAAGTGCCGGAAATTGCTGAGCCGAAAGCGAATTTGAAAAGTG
>JAGWEN010001723.1:0-16759 GCA_018703685.1 Orius laevigatus
TTGCATTGAAGCCAGCGTATAACTGCGAAGTCCATTATTGTGAGGGCAGGAGCGGCCATGAAGGATTTTAAGCATTAACAAACAATATTTGTGCGGGCTGGGGCGGAGGGGGGGAAAAAAGCAACTTTGCGTAACGATTAAATATCGATAAAATCGTCAAAAATGTGTGAGTTGACGGAGGTTGAAAGCTCCAGTAACGGGCCTTTCTTTGCCCCCCGTAAACTTTCAAGTCCATTTTTGAGGCTTAAGGAGCGTCTGAGCGATTTTATGCATTAAGCAAATGTGTGTAGGGCGTTAAAAGGGCCTTTATACACGGTGATGCGCGATATCATAAATAATTTGGTTCCAACGAATTGGGGGCGGTGTGAAGTTACGGAGGTTTGGGCTAGGTTGGTTAAATGCCCGTGCGTTGGGCAGCAACTGGAACATTCATCCAATTTGGCGTGGCTAAGGAGTTTGTCTGAGCGCTTTTATGCATTAAGCAAATGTTGTAGGGCTTTAAAAGAGCTTTCAACGGTAGTAAATATCGATTAAAATCGGTCAAGATTGTGGCTGGGGGGGTAATAATACGGGGTTTTAAGTTTGGTAGTGCCGTGCTTGGGCAGCCATGAACTTCCAGTCCAATGTTGTGAGGGCTAAGGGAGTTGTCCTGAGCGATTTTATTGCATTAAGCAAATGTTGTATGGCTTTAAAAGATAGCTTTCCAACACACATAATATTAATAAATGGGTGGGGGTGGGGGGGTCAAAACAAAATTGGAAGTGGGAAGTTACGGGCATTTAAATGGGGTGTGTCATTCTGTCGAGAGACAACTAGAGTATTTCCGGGTCTTTTTCTGAAATCTGTTTCATGTCATCACTTTTTTCGATGCCATTTTTTTAGATTGTAGGAAAGGACGGGGCTTTCTTCTTTTGGTAGTTTGAACTCGCAGATATCGCTTTAGAAAGATCGGGCGCGTTTCCAGTACGTTCACACTCGAGTCATTGACTACAGAATCCGGGTCTACAATGAGGCCTAAAAAAGCGACTTCCGTCCGTTTTTCTTGATTTTCGAAGTTTTTTTCAACTGGAAACGTGACGGTCGATTGACATTAAACGATCTCTGCGTTACTTGGGCTCCACTTCACATTTCTTTTAACGTGAGTTCGCCTCTTCGCGTGTAGATCGTGGCGCTGTCGAGAATGTAGCGACTTGTCGGGGGGGGAAAGTGAAGAGATTGCCGTGTGAGGGGCTGAGGGGGTGCTCTCCGTCCTTTGGGAGGCAGGTAACCGGGGGCCTGACCCGGTCCTCACCCTTTATTCCACGTAGCAACCTTCTAAAATCCTTCCGTCTCGCTCCACAATTGCAAAAATACAACATTTGACAAAAATACTGGCGAAAAAAAAAATATATGCTTGAGGGATGATTTTGTGAAAAAATCACACTTTCGTGGAGTCATTGCCTCATTTTGCTCACCATACATCTAATAGTAAAATTTACACACAATAGTCATAGGATATGGGGGGAGGTTATATTGATTAACCATTATTCATAGAGGCTCCAGGACGCATAAAATCCTTTTTTGATTCTTCTCGTCTCACTAACTGTTTTTTTTTTTTTTTCATTTTTTAAGTTTTTTTTTTTTACTTTTTTTGTAAATTTTTTTCGCATCTATATTATATAACGGGGGTAGGTATAATTATAAAATCTTCTAAATCTAGTGTACATTGCGATATATCATAACTAACCCTTTTCCATACAAATATACATTTGAAATATATCAATATATGAATATTCCACAGACCGTACATATAAAACTCACAATATAAACATGATTTTCTTTTTAAAAGGAAAAATATCTACAATTATTTTTTTTAGGCAGAAATATATGGTTTTCTTTCGGATTTCTAAACTACGAAGCTGATGATAGAAGAACTACTTAAGGGAAGAAACAACAAATTAATATTTTTACAATTACGGACGAGCTTAATAAAACATTATTTCCGCCTAGGACAAAGATTGAGAAAAGAATAAAAAATTTTACAATTTGATAAATATTATAGATCGTATTTACAACCTTTAATGACAAGTTTTAATTTTGACAGGGGGGAGCGAGCCGGGAGAAAACGCTCACCAGGGGGGGGCTCCAGAATCTTGTTTTGGGTATAAATCAAAATGTTGAGGTATTTTGGCGACTATAGGCCTATGAGAGTAACAGGAGTCACGATAATGTATTATTATTAAAATATTATTTTTTTGTTGTGGGGTGATACCCTGGTGTATGAGGAAACTATTCTAGATCAGGAGATTCCTGAATTATTTTAATTTTTGTTTTTTTTGCGTGTTTTTTTTGTTTTATGATCGAAAAAATAATTTGTAAAAATCTGAGAACACCTAAGACTTTGTTGCCGATTCACGTGAGGACACACACACAAGGGTCTGTTTTCCTCGTTCTTGGCGCGGGTGTGTTGGTGTGAGTCTGACTGCCGTGCGTTAGGGTTTTTGTCAAGTTCCTGCTGTCGCTGGTAGAGGGGACGCGACCGTTTCGCGAGTGCGATGATATCGACGTTCACTGATTCTGAGTAGGGAGCGGTCGGCGGCGAAAAGGCTCGCGAGCTGAGAGATCGGTCTTTTCTTGAAGATGCCTCCAGTTTGTCCTGCGATCCCAATGGGGCCCTGCATCAAAACATTTTTAGTATCTCGTGTCGATAACTAGATTTTGGGGATTGGATCATTGGAAGTGTGTGTGTGAGGCGGTCGCGTTCGGAGTATTGAGTATGGTGCGAACGTGCTTTGTGATATGGTGTAGAGTCCTGCTACACAATTCCGAGAGTAGTGGACCACGGGGTATGGAGTGTGGGTATTCTGTTGTGTGCGAGTATTGAGGGGTTTCTGCTGATAAAGTGCACTTGGTAGAATATGTGTGGACGCTTGGAGGTACAGGAGTACCTGAGTACAGTGTATGCTGAGTACGGGTTCACTAATAAACGAGCTTCCGCTGAGTACAGATACGCTGAATCAGGGTATGCTGAGGGGGGGGACATGGGCAAGACTACTAAGGGTGTGCTGAATACAGAGGATACGCGTGATCAGGGTACGATCTGCTTTATAGTGTGGACGCTGATTATAGGGGACGCAGGATTATGGGTATGCTAAAGTGTGCAGGGTTATGCTGAGTGACTGGGTGGGGGGGCTAAAGAAGGAACAGTTACCTAGGTAGTAACAGAGTACGCTTGAATACAGTGTATGTCTGAAGGTACAGGGTAAAGTAGTGAAAGGTGTGCTGAATACATGGGGTACGCTGGACTTTATAGGGTGTATGCTAAATCAAGAGTGTATGCTGAGTAAAGGGTACGCTGGATACTGATATGACTGAGTAAAGGGTACTGCTGTATACATTAAGGGTACCTGATACAGGGTATGCTGAGTACAGTGTGACACTACGATTCATAGGGTGAGCGCTGAGTGTAGAGTACGCTGAATACAGGGTATAGCTGAGTAACAGGTACTGCTGAGGTACAGTGGGTATGCTGAGTAAAGGGTAAAGAGGAGTACGGGGTGTACTGAAATAACAGGGTAGAGCTGAGCGTGCTCACATGCGATTACGCTGAGTAAAAGGTACGCTGAGTACAGAGTTATCAGTATCGCTGAATACATGGTTATGCTGAGTACAGAGTACATTACCCACAACACACACACCAGTACGCTGAATACATGGTATGCTGAGTACAGAGTCAGTACGCTGACATACATGGTATGCTGAGTACGAGTCAGCTTACGCTGAATACATGGTATGCTGAGTACCAGAGTCATGTGACACTGAATACACTGGTACGCGATGAGTACGACCGGGGTTAGAGTGTGCTGTGTGTCTGTGCTGTAAATAGTGATGACCGCGGTGTGTGATACTAACGGTTGCTGAGTACAGTAATGTGTACGCTGAGTACAGTGCGTATGGACGTGTGCGTACGCTGAGCTCACAGGCGTAGGACGATGTATGCGGTGACGCTGAGTACTGTAGATGGGAGTATGCGGTACGCTGAGTACATGGTACGGAGTATGCAGCACGCAGAGCACTACTACAGGGTATGCTGAGTTTAAATGAAGAGGCAGAGAGTATGGGGTACGCTGAATACACCGATTACGATGAATACAGACGACGCTAGCACGGCTATTGTGGAGGGGTGCATGAGTACGATGGTGAGGGAGTCCGGTGGACGAATGCGTGTGGCAGTATGATGTGTAGAGGCATGGATATGCTGAGTATAAAGTTTTACGCATAATGTGTTTGGATCTATGCTTGTGTGATTACTACTGTGCTTTTTTAGTCTGCGGTGGAGACATCTAATTCTTTGTACTGCTGTCTAGCCTGATGTTTGTTGCCGATCCAAACAGAGAGACAAAAAAGATCAGTGAGGATTAAAAGGGGGCGGCTTCGTGCAGCATTCGCTCAGCAGTTATGAATCAGTCAAATCTAATAAAATTCAAGTGATCAAATTTTTGTTTTAAAGATGAAAAGCGCGTACTTTGTGCGTGCAGCTTCAAGGCCAGGCATTCGATTGAGATAGTTGACACCATCGCACTGCTGGACATTGCGACGGTTCCAGAAGCTCATCGAGTGGGAATGTGGTTCGTTGGGTGAGGAAATAGGCCCTACAGCGAACTCCTAGACGCTCACGGGAATGCGACAATACTTGTTGAAAAATTGTATGTCTCGCTTTCTTGCTTCTTGTCAGCAGTAACTGCTGCTGAAGTTGCTGCTGCATCTGCTGCTTGGTTTATTCAATTGCTGCGTGTCTGCTATTAGCGGTGGGCTGGGGACGATTTGGCGCGTAGACTTGTGTGGTGCACTGCGGCTGGCGAATCGGTTCGGCATCGTCTTTGCTCGCGAGGAGTAGTTCTGCGGAGAGGAGGCGTGCAACGGAGGCTGATACGTGGCATCTATAGCTAGACAGGACGTGATCGGTATGAATGGAGGGTGGAGTAACATCACTGATAAGGTATGACGTAGCGAACGGGTATAGGCTGAGGATATCGCACTCAAAACAACAACGGATATCCGCGCCAACATCGGCCATTTGACATACATACTCGGCTCACTGATACTGCCTTGGTATAAACTCAGGAGCTATATGGGTTCAAACGTATAAACTCTTTTTAATCATTCAATCGCCATCCATCTGCGACCTCAAATAACTCCATTTGATGCCAAAACATGCGACAGGATTTTTCTCAGCATATTCGATAAAAACGTGTTCCCAAACTTACGACAGCGGCCATCGAGCATAAAGCAATTGGAGATCTCCGCGCGACTTGTCTACCAACATGAGACTGCGCACGAGTGATTGCGTGTTCAGAAGTTTGAATTGACACAAAATCTGTAGTCGACAATGTCGGCAATTCGTTTATTATCTCATGCGTGCAGGTGGTCGGGCGCGTCCTTGCGTAACGCACCGTACTGTAAAGAGGAAAATCACGCTCGATATGTGTACCTGTACACTTCCGGACTCAGCTCTTCGACCGAAATGACCGCCTAAACGCTCTCTTCCTCAATTCGGACCTCATGCGGAAACACATTGATCCGAGTTACGGGGTCTATGCGTTTTTGTCGATTGTCCGTCCAACTATCCCCATTGACGGCGGCCTCTTTGTTTCAACTCGCATACCGTTCGACCACTTCGTACATCAGCCTGAAGAACATCTGAGTTTTATTGAAAATGACAGCAAAATTGGAAAGAAGCGCGGAAATTTAGATGATGATGACTGCGGTCCGGGTTGGTATGGTTAAGAGTAATGATATGGTATTGGGCGTACTCGACTGGACGGTGACGTCTGCAAATAGTTGTTATGCGTCGTTACAACATATCGAATCTAAGTCATAACCACATGTCTATACGCACGTGAAGGGTTCTTTCATATATGTAACTCAGACTATAACATACAAGAAGTTAGCAGACCGTGTAACCGCAGACTACAGTCAATTAGTCTACAACGGCAATTACTGTAACGCAGGCTCTCTAGGCCGGCAATATATCCACACCAGTCCTAAGTAAAGCATAACCACACTCCGGTTAAACGCGTCTAAGTCACCACACATCACGGCTATAGTCGTCACAGCCAAAACACTATGGTTATACCTCTAACCGCACCTACGGTAGTCACTCTAAGCGCGCATACTACGGTCAAGCTGTAACCTCAACTGCTGTACCTCTCCTGGCTGCAACTATCTAACCGATGGCTACTGGAGCGATAGTACGCTGCAATAACTTCAGTACGCCATACGCGCATACCGCAAGTACCTACGCCATAGTACTGTAACCTCAACTATGGTTAAAGGTTCTAAACACGGTTATCTCCTCTCTTTTGCCCTCACGAAACTACACGAGTAAATCAGTGTAACCCTGCAAGTAGGTCAAGCAGCGTAGCGCGCAACTGCTGTACAAACCCCTACTGTTGGCCACAACTATCTAACCGACTGATACTACGCTGTATAAGCACTAACCATACCCAAGTATGGTCCAAAGTGGTAAAAGCAACGTATGGTCAGAGAAACTGTAACCACACTACTGTACGGCTCAATAGCACTGTAACATGCAAGTACGTCGGCCGATAGCTGCTACACCGCAAGTACAACGTACGGCTCATAACTGTACCGTGCAAGTACCTACGGCCATAGCTGTCACCGCAACTATGGTTAAATGCTCTACTCATCGGTTATCTCATATCCAACCGAAACACTACAGTCTAAGCTGTAACCGCAACTACTGCTATACCCCCTGGTCGCAACTATTTACCACTCGATGACTACGATATACTAGCACTAGCCTGCAAGTATGTGTCAAATAGTCTGTAGAGCCTTGCATAGTCACTGCGCAACTTAGCTGTAACCGCATACTACAGGTCACAGCTATAACCGCAACTACGGCCAGCTGATACCGCAAGTATCCTGCATAGCTTGTAACTCCCCAGAGTACTAAGGTCACTGTGAGGATGTATACCGCGAACTACGGTCAGAGCACACTGTAACCTTGCATTCTACGGTCAACCGCGTGTGAAGGATCCTATCATCACACGCAATTCTACGGGTAACCTGATGTGACCGCAACTATGAGCTTTATGAGCCGCTCAACAGCACACTACGGTTCAAATGTAACCGCCAATGACAAAACGTGTCCAAATGCAACTATAGTATATTGATCTCAGCGAATTCAGCTATCTACGCATACTACGTCAACGTGTTATGAAACGCGTGACTGTGGTCTATATATGCACTCAGATCTGCGATTCAGCCCAACACGTCACGCACTGACAGTTGGGTAATATATTGTGTTCACAGGTCCACGGACTCTGCAGTTATCTGCTTAGTTAAGCCAGTCGTTGTGTATGAGATACACGATCGTCAGCAGATGGAGAGCGTCAGCATACAGTTTCAGAACAAACGCAGGGACCACTTCAGTCCTCGACGAGCTCGATCTAACCCCCGGGCCTATATATATATATTCAGGAATACCAAGCCAGGCTCTTAATATGATTTATTTGATTGTATTATGTATTATCATTTATATGGGAACCCTTTTTTCCGAAAAATCAAGACGCAGGCGTTCAAATCAGTCTAAAGAAAGAAGGAAAAGCGGCAACGATAATCCAGACCCGTGGGCGATACTATTCTCCAGGAAAGCCTTCATCATGATCGTTCCGACAACCCGGGCATTTCATTGTGGGTCGCCACAAGAGAAAGAAATGGTCCTACGCCAGGTCGCATCAATATTTGGTAGCATGCAGATGATGCGATCGGACTGTATCGTGTATATCACCGCACACTTAAATGTCGACCATCCAGCGTTACTTCAATTATGGTCGATATAGTTCGAAAGGACTGCGATAAAGATGCGTGCCTGGTGAATCTACATGGTTCCGGATACGCAGGTGTACCGCTATAGGTCGCCAAGGCCGCGTCATTCGAGCAAAATGATACCTCAATTTCCATTTTGACGCCTGGACCGACTGAATATAGCGTAGACTTCTAATACCGGTCTCAAAAAAGCCGCCGGCGTACACTTTCGGATGAAGCATCCGCGATGCAAAGGCGTTTATACTTGCGACGACTACCGCTCGACTAATTTGTCCTGACTCACCTCAGACATTGTTGTAAACAACAGTGCTCGTTGAATGTGATCCTGTACGTCTTCGCCTTCTCGATCGTAAAAATGTCAACACTGCGATAGAAGAAATCTGTGCCTCGGCTGTTTCGCGCTCGCTCACTAGTTTTTGCTTTCGTAAACACGCTCGGAAGTTAACTAGTCTTGTTATTTCACCAGTAGAAGACACACTTACACGTAGACTAGAGGCGTCTACACCATAAAAGAAAGGTCTATATAGAGTAACTAAAGCCTAAGATCCAACTCAAATTTCCTCACTCTTCTACACCTGGAGATTATGGCTTCATGCGCCCTGTAGTTTTCGCAGAGTAGAGATTTTATACACGGAAAATTCGGCGGGTAATGAGCATAGAGGCGTTCCAAGACTGAAATATGAAGGTCCTCTCTTTGCAAACTCTGAAAAGAGTGTCAGGGCTCACGCCGTGCATGTGGTCGCCCAGCCAGTACAATCCTCGTATTCTCGGTCGCCAAGCCACGGCATGATGCCTCGCATTCCATCGCCTGAGCGCCTCGTCCAGTAGTATGTGATAAAACCAATGACCTTTCCTAAGTCCCATATTGGACACAATGCACTCCGACTCACTACTCAGGGTCACGACTATACCCTAATGCTGCTCTTTTTCACTATATCTCTCAACTGTAGGAACTTTGGAACGTCTTTCACTCTTGTTCGTTCGTTTCAAAATAGTGCATACTGGAAGCAAAATTAGACGTTTTTTTAGATTTCAAAATGAATATACCTTTTGGACAGTATGGGTTGACAGTTGCGACCCATCTTCTGTGGTAAAATATCCTCAATGTCGTGCCTCTTCATGCCATCTTCAACGTATGGATGTAGATAATCTTTGATGTAAAGATCTGCTGCAGATTGAATGTGTGCAGACCAAAATGCGAGTTCCAGGCTGCTTGAGGACTTCTTTAATAGCATGCGCTAGCGTGTACGTTTTTCCAGTTCCGAATGGTCCAATGATCAATATGGGAGGAAGTTGGACTTCAGTGTGTAGTAATGGCATAACGGCTTCTCTTTGTTTTGCATTCACTTCAATTCGGGCCCTCCCCATTGTCGCTGGCGGCGACCAAGGGATGGTCGGCTCGACATAAGTTTCGGGAAAAATGATGCGAAAATCGGCGATTGTCGATCGCTTGGTGCCATTCGCAGTATGGGAACGCGGTTTAGCTGGAATTGGACTTCCATCAACATTTTGGTTTCTGGTTTTAAACTTAATGCTTGGACTGTTGCCGCAGAAAGACGGAGGTAAACCATGTTTTTCCCTTTGTCTTCAATAGGCGCTTCGTAGACGACGCGTTTTTCGTCTTCTTTGTTGTCTTTTTGCTTCGCAGGCGATAGTAAGACGGATGCGCAGTTGTTTAGGATGAGACGGCCTGCTGACGTGTCTTCGCTGACGTTTTTGCCCAGAGAGAGAAGAGCGAAAAGTTCGCCGTTCTGCGCATATTTGGCTGTGCTTGCTGCCACCCCGCTGGGAGATAAAAGATAGTTTTTGGCCAGCGTAAGACGAGCTTCTAGGTTATAGTTTGCAACGAGTTGATACCGCGCCATTTCTTCGACGTACAAAAGTTCATGGATGCGAGCACGGTAGTTGGCTCGGTTTGGCCGTTTTTCTGCCACGGTGGACTGCGTCAGCGTAAACGTGTCCGGACTCGGCGCTGGGTATGCGGCCAAAAGTTCTTCTTCGCGTTCTCTCTCTCTTTTGGTCAGTTCGCAATCTGCAGTCGGCGAAAATGGAATTATGGATGCATTTTCAGGATTCCACCTTTCCGAAGAAGACAAAACAAGCTCTTTTTTGAGCTCTTTCATTTTATCAGCGTCTGTAACGGGGACGACATCGACGCATAAATGCTTCACCAAAATCGGAGTAATGCCGAAATCGAAAACTACGGATTGTCGAAAAGTTCCGTAAATTTCGGTATTGAAGCCGACTTCTATAGTATGCTGAAGTTCGGAGTCATCCGATGGGTAGTCTCCGGTCCATTCTTGGTCACCTTTCAGCTGAACGTACAATAGCTGCTCATCTCCTTTGGTTGATGATATCCTCATTAGTTGAAAATGGTTGCGATGCGTGTCCTGAAGGAGAGCGACCGCTTTTAAAGGATGGCGCGTGTTGATGGTGAACGTCCATGAATGGCGGCTCACTTTTGATGACATCGTGGATGCCAAAGGGCATGAGCATGAGTCGTTGATGTCCTCCAGTTTTTCGCGCATGACATCCGAAGGGTCCGAAGTTTGAGACCATTTTTCCAAAAGTTGTTCGGTGTAGGATTTCCCGTAGAGTTCTTTCTCGCATGCTCGCTGCAGCTTCATTCTTCTGTATTCGAATCTTTGCTTCCATTCGGAAAGCTCTTCTGGGCCGTGAGCTTCTACGCATTGCGCCCCGTAGCGACAGTTACCCTGGAAAAAACAAAGGAAAGTTACATTTTGGAATAATCAAGGTCCTTGGTCCAAAGGAATGACAAATACACAGTGCCTGTTATAGTGCCAATGCTGCCCATGGTCTCATCCCCATAAGACCAAGAATACAGGACACAAACTATAGTTACAGTGCCAAAGCTGCTATTGCCGCACCCCCATGATGCCCATGACCTCACTCCCATAGTTGTCCTACAAACAGTGCGAATGTGATGGTTGCAACCCCAAAGCATCCAGGGTCCTGCAACTACAACAGTAGCGTTGCTGCCCGTGGCCTCACTATCATAGCATCAAGCGCCAATGCTGCCATTGTCCTCATCCCCATAGCATCTAGCTTCGTACATCAGTGCCAATGCTGCACATGGTATCATCCCCATAGCATCTAGCTTCCTACATCAGTGCCAATGCTGCCCATGGCCTCACTCACATAGTATCAAGCGCCATATAACAGAGACAATGCTGCCCATGGCCTCACTCACGTAGTATCAAGCGCCATATAACAGTGGCAATGCTGCCCATGGCATCACTCACATAGTATCAAGCGCCATATAACAGTGACAATGCTGCCCATGGCCTCACACCCCTTGGCATCAAGTGTCATAAGCAGGTCATAACCCATAAGCACTGTACTCGTAGAGCACCAGTGCCAATGCTGCCCATGGTCTCACCCCCATAGCATCAAGTAGCCCTAAGCAGGA
The DNA here is from genome assembly GCA_018703685.1 of Orius laevigatus. Taxonomy (NCBI): domain Eukaryota; kingdom Metazoa; phylum Arthropoda; class Insecta; order Hemiptera; family Anthocoridae; genus Orius; species Orius laevigatus. The sequence continues at coordinate 11,261 of JAGWEN010001723.1, forward strand.
CATAACCCACCACCTAGTTACAGTGCTAATGCTGCCCATGGCCTCACTCCCCATCAAATGTTAAGGCTGCCCATGGCCTCACTCCCATAGCATCAACCTCCCACCAACAGTGCTAATGCCCATGGCCATATCCCCAAAGAATCAACCAACCAACAACAGTGTCTGTGCTGCCCATGGCCTCACTCCCATAGCATCAACCTCCCTACAACAGTGCTAATGTCCATGGCCTCATCCCCATAGAATCAACCAACCTACAACCGTGTCTGTCCTGCCCATTTTTGCATCCCCAAAGCAAGGAATCACTACAGCATGAGCGCTATCGCTAATTTTTCACCCCAAAACATAAAAATATATACCATTTCTATCCAGTTCTCGCATAAAGTATAATTGTCAGCGTTATGCCCTCTTGGCGGCGGTCGCCACTTCCAGTCTCTCCCTTCGTCGCTCATAATGACCGTTTGATGCTCCTCAGTCTGGCAATGAGCTTTCAACTCGTATCTCGAAGCGAAGGCGATTCCGCAGTAAATGCAAGCCATCGATTTCTGCTCCTTTTGCCGCGACGACGTTTCCGGTGCGATTTCATCATCGATGAGTTTCACCGGATGATTCCGCTTCCGCTTCATGTCGGAGGTCGTCGTAAGGTCGTAGTCTTGCTTGAAGGAATCTTCGATTTTGTGCTTATTCTGGACAAGCTCGCGGGCAAGATCGAGCATCTTGAGCGCTTCCGAGTTGCTCGATGAGATCCCACCGGATGAGTTGATCCATTCATAGACTGTCGACTCCGCTTCTTCAAAAGCGATTTAGAAAGAAAAGCGAATGGACGAGCCTTCTCCATGCTCTCGTTCGACGCCCCATTCTGTCATCGCTCAACTTAACAATCTTGCGACAATCAGCGATGACCGCTTCATGCCTTCCCAATTCCAAAAAACATTCCGACCTCCCGCTCAAATAAACGACAGCCTCTCCTTCGCCACATTCCCTCTCGACTTCAGCAAATGGTCGAACCAAATCCAAAGCCATCGACCATTTCTTGTGCCTCAGCAGCTCCTGTGCTTGAGCCTCGATTTCATTCATTTTACAAAAATAATCTTGAAAACAACAATAAAAAACAAAATCTTTCTACCTCTAGTGCACACTTAGAACAAAAATCTACATGTTCATCCAAAATAGTCTATTATGTACAAAACACAAAATTTTTAGTGTTTTTTAAACACTAAAACACACAAAATATACATTCTAAGGAAATGTCATTATCAAACGTCGACCATCTTTCTTCCACTGCCTTCTAAATAACAAACTATCTTTTAACTCAAATTTAAATTAAAAAATTATTATTTATTATTTAAATTAATTAATAAAGCTTTAAAAACTCTAAAAAATAGTTTATTTTCTTAAATTTTATTAATCTAAAAAGTGCCTTCTTGATTACAGACTAACCTTAGATGTAACCCCGTCCTTAAGTAACCTCTCGAGCCAAATTTGGTGTTTTTGCCTCAAAATTTATTTAAAATGGCAACTCAAGTTGGAAACATAGTAGATGGTTCAATTAAGGTAAAATTTAAGTTTTATGATGAATTAATTGATTTATTTGGGCTTTAATAGCCTAGTGATACATGTTTTTGTACCAGGTGGTTTGTCATTGGTGATTTTGATTTCAGGATTCGGATATTCAGATTGCGTTTGAGGATCAGCAGAGGATTAATCAGTTTGCGAGGTTGAATGCGAAAAATGATGACCTCCAAATTGGAGCTGAAGGGCCAAAATGTAAGCAAGGAGGCCGACAACGTGGTGAATGGGGGAAAATGCATGTGGTTTTGCTGTTTGGGCTGTTTTGCTGGTTCAGGAGGTTTCGGTGGGTAGGTTGATTGGATAGTTTTGGAAATGTGGCTAATTTGGGTGGGTTGGGCAATGTGGTTGAATTGGGGCAGTTTGGCTTATTTAGGCAGATAAGGTGGTATAGGGAATTTAGTTGGTTTGGCTGATTTGGGCAGTATAGGTGGTTTGGCTGATTTGGGCGGTTTTTTGGTGGTTTGGCTGATTTGGATATGGTTTGCCTGATTGGGGTGGTTTATGTAGTTTGCCAGATTTGGGTGGTTTGGCCTGATTTGGGCAGTATAGTTAGATTGGGCAGTTCCTGATTTGGGCCGTTTGCCCTGATTGGGGACAGATTGTTCAGGACAGGTGGGTTGCCTGATTTTTGCAGTTTAGATGGTTGGCCTAATTTGGGCAGTTTGGGCTGTTTGGCTGATTTGGGCAGTATATGTGGTTGGCCTACATTGGAATAGGTGGTTGGCCTAATTGGGCAGTTTGGGTGCTTTCCCCTGAATTTGACAGTTTAGGCGGTTTTTGCCCAAATTGGGCAGTATAAGTTGTTTGCATGATTTTGGGCAGTTTGCCTAATTTGAGCATTATAGGTGGCTTGGCTGATTTGGGCAGTGAAGTGGCATGGGCAGTTTGTATCGTTTGCCTGATTTTGGGCCAGTGTAGGGGGGCTTAATTCGGGCAGTTGAGTGGTTCGCTAAATCGGGCACTAAAGGCTGTTGGTTTGGCTAATATGGAAAGTGAAGGTGGTTTGCCTTTATTTGGGCAGTATATGTGGTTTGGGCTGTTTAGGCAGGGCCTAATTTGGGCAGTTTTAGTGTATTTGCCTGAATTAGGCAGTTTTAGGCGTTTTTGCCTGATTTGAGCAGAATGAGTGCTTTCGCCTGAATGAGTCAGTTAGCGCTTTTGCCTGATTCGGGCAGTAGGAATGGTTCGGGCAGTTTGCCTGATTTGGGCAGTTGAGCGTTTTCTCCTGAATCGGGCAGTTAGGCGCTTTTGCCTGATTTGGGTGATTTTGCCTGATTTGCAGTTTAGGTAATTTGCCTGATTTGGGCAGTAAAAATGGTTAGGGCAGTTTGCCTGAATGGGCAGTTTGAGTGTTTTCTCCCCCTGAATCGGGCCGTTTAGATACTTTGCCTGATTTAGGTTGTTTGAGTGTTTACGCCTGAATGGGGCAGTTCGGCGCTTTTGCCGATTTGGGCGCTTTGCCTGAATTGTGCAGTTTTAGGAGTTTTGCCTTATTTGGGCAGTAGAATGTTTCGGGAAGTTTGCCTGATTTGGGCAGTTTGAGGGTTTCGCCTGAATTGGGCAGTTCAGGCGCTTTTGCCTGATTCGAGCGCTCTTGCCTGAATTGGGCAGTTTAGGCGCTTTGCCTGATTTGGGCAGTAGAAATGGTTAGGGCAGTTTGCCTGATTTGGGCAGTTTGAGCGTTTTCGCATGAATCGGGCAGTTTAGGCGCTATTGCCTGAATTGGGCAGTGTAGGCGGTTGTGCCTGAATTGGGCAGTTTAGGTACTTTGCCTGATTTGGGCAGTTTGAGTGTTTTCGCCTGAATTAGGCAGTTCAGTTACTTTGCCTGATTTGGGCAGTTTGAGTGATTTCGCCTGAATTGGGCAGTTTAGGCGCTTTTGCCTGATTGGGGCGGTTTGCCTGAATTGGGCAGTTTCGGCGCTCTTGCTTGATGTGGGCGGTTTTTCCTGAATTGGGCAGTTTAGGCGCTTTTGCCTGATTTGGGCGGTTTTGCCTGAATTGAGCAGTTCAGGCGCTTTTGCCTGATTCAAGCAGTTTGAGTGTTTTCGCCTGAATTGAGCAGTTCAGGCGCTTTAGCCTGAATTGGGCAGTTTAGTTACTTTGCCTGATTTAAGCAGTTTGTGTGATTTCGCCTGAATTGGGCAGTTTAGATACTTTGCATGATTTGGGCAGTTTAGGGCTTTTGCCTGATTTGGGCAGTTTGAGTGTTTTCCCCAGAATTGGGCAGTTTAGTCGCTTTTGCCTGATTTGGACAGTTTGAGTGTTTTCGCCTGAATTGGGCAGTTTAGTTACTTTGCCTGATTTAAGCAGTTTGTGTGATTTCGCCTGAATTGGGCAGTTAGATACTTTACGATTTCGCAGTTGGCTTTGCCTGATTTGGGCAGTTTGAGTGTTTTCCCTGAATTGGGCAGTTTAGTCGCTTTCGCCTGAATTGGCAGTCAGGCGATTTTGCATGGTCGTGCTTTTGCCTGATTGGGCAGTTTAGATATTTGCTGAATATGCAGTTAGTCTTTGCCTGATTTGGGCAGTTGAGTGTTTTCGCCTGAATTTGGCAGTTTAGTTACTTTGCCTGATTTGGGCAGTTCTGAGTGATTTCGCAGAATTGCGGCCTAGTAGTCGCTTTTGCCTGATTTGGGCAGTTTAGGCGCTTTTGCCTGATTTGGGCAGTTTGGGTGTTTTCGCCTGAATTGGGCAGTTCAGGCGATTTTGCCTGAGTTGTGTGCTTTTGCCTGAATTGGGCAGTTTAGATACTTTGCCTGAATTATGCAGTTTAGTTACTTTGCCTGATTTGGGCAGTTTGAGTGTTTTCGCCTGAATTGGGCAGTTTAGATACTTCGCCTGATTTTGGCATGTAGGTGGTTGACTCAATTGGGTGGTTTTCTGTTTTAACCAGTTCGGTGGTGTTGGCTGATTTACTTAGTTTTTGCTTTCTCCAACCGATCTACTTGAACATTTCATTGTTCAAATGCTCTATCAAAGTAGATCGGCACCACAGTATCCATAGCAACACTAAATTGTTTGTATTTTGTTCCAGAACGACCTAACGAATCTTCAAGACGCCCTAGAAGAAATCGAACTCTGCGACGATGACAAAATCCCGATGTTGATCGGCGAATGTTTCCTCCACCAGGACCAGGACCAAACAACGGTTTTTATCATCATATCCCTCCATTCCCATTAATTTTTTTTTTTTTTTTTTTTTCAGAAAGCATTAAACGAATTGAAAGAAAAATACAACAAAGAAGTCATCGCTTTGAAATCCCAGCAAGAAACAATCCAGTCGCAGATGTCCGACTTGAAAGCGCTTCTTTATGCGAAATTCGGCGACAGGATCAACCTCGAAGAATAAAAAAACAATAAACCTCTAATTTTTATGTAATACATTAATTTTTTTCTAATCTATTTATCTTCATCTTCATTCTGCGGCTTGATTTTCGGCTTTCCCGAATGAAAAGACGACCCTTTTCTCTTCGTTTTCGATTCATCTTTAAAATCGATGGATTCTTCCAAATCGTCGCGGATTTTTTTGATACTTTTTTTCTGATCTTCGCTCAAATAGTCGTGCTCTTGGTATTCTTTGTTGTCATATGCGTCGCTAGCGGATGGCAATTTTGATTTGTCGAAACCTTTCCACCCTGTACCTCCGTTGCCATTTTTGCCTTTTTGCCTTAATATTGCCAAAGTATGGATTTTTTTGTACATTTTATATCATATGAATTAAATTATGGCGTTTAGGCAAGTTATGGAGGTGTTTTTCGATGTGGTTTTTGACGTTTTTAAGGCTGGGAAACACGAATCTGAAGTCTTTTTGGGATGGAAAAACATTTTTTTTACCCTTCCAAAGGGGGGACCCTTCTTCATTTTTGGCCCAAAAATTTTCATTTTTTGATTTCGTCCAAAATGTGGTTTTTAACTATTTTTAGGTAGA
>JAGWEN010001724.1:0-16711 GCA_018703685.1 Orius laevigatus
AGGGGCGGACTGGCCCGGAGGGGGCGGGTGGACAGAACCCACCTGCGCCCCCCGAGAATACATAGAGGCGGCGCCCCCGGGTTATTATTTTTTTTATTTTATTTTTTTTTGGCAAATATTTTCAAAAATTCGGGAAAAACCTCAAAATCAACATTAGTAAATCCTAATTTTCGTCAAAAAAAAACATTGAAATCAACATTTATGAAGCCTTATTTTCGTCCAAAATCCTCAAAATCAACATTTAAAAAGCCTAATTTTCTTCAAAACACCTCAAAATCAACATTAATAAAGCCAAATTATCGTGAAAAACCTCAAAATCAACATTTGTAAAGCCAAATTTTCGTCAAAAAACGTCGAAATCAACACTTATGAAGCCTAATTTTCGTCCAAAAACCTCAAAACCAACATTTGTAAACCCCAAATTTTCGTCAAAAACCCCAATCAACATTTAAAAATCTACCTAAAAGCCTAATTTTCGTCAAAAAAAAAAACCCTCAAAATCAATATTTATAAAGCCAAATCTTCGTGAAAAACCTCATAACCATTTGTGAATCCCAATTTTGGTCAAAAAACCTCGAAATAAACATTTATGAAGCCTAATTTTCGTCCCAAAACCTCAAAATCAACATTTATGAAGCCTAATTTTCGTCAAAAACCTCAAAATCAACATTTTTAAAGCCTAATTTTCGTCCAAAAACCTCAAAACCAACATTTGTAAAGCCCAAATTTTCGTAAAACCTCAAAATCAACATTTATGAAGCCTAATTTTCGTCCTAAAACTTCAAAATCAACACTTAAAAAGCCAAATTTTCGTCAAAAACCTCAAAATCAACATTTTTAGAGCCTAATTTTCGTCAAAAAACCCCACAAAAACGACATTTATGATGCCTAATTTTCGTCAAAAACCTCAAAATCAACTGTTATAAATGCCTAATTTTCAGAATTGAAAAAGTTATTTCCTAAGTTTACCAGAAAATAGCAATTTTCTGCGCGTCCCCCCCCCCATCCACGGGCGCCCCTTAACTGAAAACCCACCCACACTCGAAGGTCCCAGTCCGCCCCTGCTGAGAGGCGTTTTTGAGGCTGGAAAACTAAAAATTTTTAAGAATATGCTTACTTTTAATATGTCGGCAGATATGTATTCCAGAACAGCGACAATGTAAAGCGATACTTGATTATCGATTTTATACTGAAGGACTTCCTGTTGATTTCAAAAAAATTGTAAAAAATGGTATAAAATAGGTTTTATTATTACCTTTTGTAAAAGTTGGTGAAGTTTTTCGACTGGTAAGACTAAAACTTGATTTTTTTTGCTTCCTTTTTCTAATGCGTTTTTGGCATCACTTAGAGCCCATCTATGGAAAATGTTTTATTATTTTTATGGTAGATGAATTGAAATTTACTTGTCAATGGGTTTTGGAAAAGTGCGCATAACCCGTTCCTCGACATCGGCGACTCGGTGGGGAGAAGGCCTCGTGCAGAGCATTCCAAGAAGGCGGAGGATAAGACTTTCGACGTAGTCCAAGGCATCGTCTTTCGCACGCAATGAGGGATGCACCTGTTCCAAAACCTGGAAAAAGAAAATGTCAACAGGGCAATTATAGAGCCAAAGGAAGGTCAGAAATGATTTAACTACAGGGTTGCCAGATTAGGCCCAATTTGTGATAAATTGCATAAACTGCAAAAAGCCAAACTTTGTCGGATTACAGGAATGTCAGAGTTAGGCCTAAAAAAGTAGTCCAATTTGTGATAAATTGCCTAAACTGCAAAAAGCCCAACTTTGTGGGATTACACGGTTGCCAGATTAGGCCCAAAAATGTAGTCCAATTTGTGATAAATTGCCTAAGCAGCAAAAAGCTAAACTTTGTGGGATTACACGGTTGCCAGATTAGGCCCAAAAATGTAGTCCAATTTGTGATAAATTGCCTAAACTGCAAAAAGCCCAACTTTGTGGGATTACACGGTTGCCAGATTAGGCCCAAAAATGTAGTCCAATTTGTGATAAATTGCCTAAACTGCATAAAGGCCAACTTTGTCGGATTACAGGGTTGCCAGATTAGGCCCAAACAGTAACCTATTTTGTGATAAATTACTTAAACTACCATCACTAATAAAAGCATAATTTTGTGGGGTTTCAAGGACACCAGATTAGGCCCAAATAAGTAGTCCAATTTGTGATAGACCTCCTAAACTGCCAACAATGACTAAAGCCCAACTTTGTGTGATTACAGGGTTGCCAAATTAGACCCAAAAAGTAGCCCAATTTGGGATAAATTGCCTAATTTACCAAAAATTTCAAAAGCCCAATTTTGTGGGCTAACATAGTTGCCAGATTAGGCCCAAAAATGTAGTCCAATTTGTGATAAATTGCCTAAACTGCATAAAGGCCAGCTTTGTTGGATTACAGGGTTGCCAGATTAGACCCAAACAGTATCCTATTTTGTGATAAATTGCCCAAACTGCATAAAGGCCAACTTTGTCGGATTACAGGGTTGCCAGATTAGGCCCAAACAAAATTACCCAATTTGTGATAAATTTCCTACACTACAAACACTGACAAAAGCTTAACTTTGTGGGATTACTGGGTTGCCAACTTAGGCCCAAATAAGTAGCGCAATTTGTGATAGACCTCCTAAACTGCCAACAATGATGAAAGCCCAACTTTGTGGGATTACAAGGTAGCCAGTTTAGACCCAAAAAGTAGCCACATTTGTGGGATTACAGGGTTGCCAAATTAGACCCAAAAAGTAGCCCAATTTGTGATAAATTGCCTAATTTACCAACAATGTCAAAAGTCCAATTTTGTGGGATAACATAGTTGCCAGATTAGGCCCAAATAAGTAGTCCAATTTGTGATAAAATGCAACCAACCACCAACAATGATGAAAGCCCAACTTTGTAAGATTACAGGGTAGCCAGTTTAGACCCCAAAAAGTAGCCCAATTTGTGGGATTACAGGGTTGCCAAATTAGACCCAAAAAGGTAGCCCAATTTGTGATAAATTGCCTGCATTACCAACAATGACAAAAGCCCAACTTTGTGGGATTACAGGGTTGCCAAGACCCAAAAAAGTATCTCAATTTGTGATAAATTGTCAAATTTACCAGCCATGTCAAAAGCCCAATTTTGTGGGATAACATAGTTGCCAGATTAGGCCCAAATAAGTAGTCCAATTTGTGAAAATCGCCACTGTCAAGAATGGGGACACACTTCACCCATAAGTTGACCATGGCCAGCCATGCCAACCAGAGGTTATTCCCACAAGGGCCATCACAAGTCAACAAAAACAGGCTGACCAATCCTTTTCTCTACCCTCAACATTCATGTTTGGACAAGCCATTCATGTTCGCCAATAGATTCTCCCAGATAGCAAAGCTTGGAGGTGATCACCGATCTACATCATACGGTTACTGCAGCATCCCTGATAAGAATATGATTGAAATATGATTTCAGATGACTTATACGATATCCATGAAATGTTGAATTTTGAAAGGTAGAAGGTTCACCTTGCGTAAGGAGTTGACGAAGACTCCCTTCCATTTGGCTGCGTTTTCTTCCTTCTCGAAGTCATAATTAGAGTCGGATGCGAGAGGGATGGAAAACATATCTCTCATTGATCGATTGAGGGTCTCATCGAATAACGTACTCGTTGAAAAAGTAATAATTAAAAGTCAAGAGAGCCGACCGCATCGCGGCCATGTTTGATGACGGATACGACATATCGCGACGACGCTTTTTATAAAATCAAAAGTCGACTTTTGTAGAGGACGAAATCCAGTTTCGTCATAAAAGCGGGCATGCTCGGAATTCGAAATGGGGAAACGAATTTTAAAACGAGAACGTTCGGAAACGATGGCTTTTCAAAGGGATACGAACTTGTTTATAAATACGGGAAGTCAAAGGCCGGAATTTCGAGGACTCGTCTTCACGGAGACAAGGACTAAACTAGCGCATTCTATCTTCATAAAAACAAACTTTAAACGCTAAAAGTCCAAAAGTTCACCCACAGGCAGTGCTGTTCAGAAATTTTTTCTGGGGAGGGAAAAAGGGAAATTTCAAAACAAAAAGGGAAATTTTTGTGACACCACTTTTTGCCACTACGCGGTTCTCATCGCAAGCTAATCCACAATGTTAACAAATACCAATAAAATGTCTATTTATTTGAGAAATTGAAAAAACGGGAAATTTTAAAAATGTTAAAGCAATTTTTGTTTAAGGTTGTAAAAAGGGAAATTTCAAAACAAAAAGGGAAATTTTCTTGTGACATCGCAATCCACCATAGTGTTACCAAATGCCATAAAATTTCTATTTCTTTGAGAAATGGAAAAAAACGGGAAATTTTGACGTAGAGAAATTGTTTGAGAAATTTTTGTATTGGGTTGGAAAATGGGAAATTTTAAAACAAAATAAGGGAAATTTTTTCTTACATCACTTATTTGTCATAAAGCGGTTCTCATCACCAAACCACAATAATGTTTCTATTTATAATAAAAGTACCATTTCTTTGAGAAATAGAAAAAAAAAAAAAAAAAAAAAAAAAAAAAAAAGGGAAATTTCAAAACGAAAAAGGGAAATTTTTGTCATCTAACCCCAAATACAAACATGTTACCAAGTGCAAATTTCTTTGTAAAAAAGGGAAATCGGAAATTTTAACAAATTAGAAAAGGGAAATTTTTGTCACAACACTCATTTGCTATTCATCAAGGTATTTATATAGAAAACACGTTTTCAAGCTAGATTTGGGCAAACCCAAAGATATTACTGATATTAAACTGTGGAAATGGAAGAAAACGGGAAATTTTAACAATAGAGAAATTATTTGTCTCAGGTTGGAAAAAGGACAATCTCAAAACGAAAAAGGGAAATTTTTGTCACTAAGCCAATCACCAAAAATGTTGCCAAAAAGCAATTTCTGTTACTTTTGATAATAGACAAAACGGGAAATTTTAGCAAGACATAATTGGAAGTGGGAAATTATTATGGTTTTGTGATCTTTTGTTTATTCCTGTAATGTTGGCAACACTGTTTGGGCAACCCTTTTGTATCTTTTAACCTCCACATTTTCTCAGCTTTTTCAAAATCGCTCGATATTCCATAAAATTTGAAGAAAAATGGACCGTTTTCAAACGTTTTGAGGCCTAAATAATTAATTTTATTTTAAAAATATGACGGCTCTTCTGACTAACTGTCAGAATCCAAAAGACGCTGATCTCTGTCGCCTCTGCTTAGAGAAAAGTTCAAATTTGATCTCACTTTTCGACTTCGAACCTTTGGAAAATCCTCTTAAATGCCCACTTATTAATAAAATTTCGCTTTGTCTTTCCGTCCAGGTTTGTTGCGGTTTTTTCTCTTTTTTGAGTATTAATGGAGCTTTTTTAGATCACCCATGATGATAAAGTGACCACTAAAGTTTGCCACAGTTGCGCTGTGAAAGTGGACGAGTTTTACATTTTTTATAATAAGACGGCAGAATCGCAGAAACTTCTCGCCCAATGGGAGTTCGAAGTTGAAGTTCAAAGAGCGACTGAAAGTTCTGATAAGGTTTGATAACGTCGCCAATAGCGATTTGCTCATTTAACTTTCCAGACTGATTTTACAAGCGTGCTGGATGGTTCGTCGGAAATTCTGGATGGGGCGCTCAGCCTTCAGGAAGAAGAGGAACGGGGAGAGAAGAGAAAAGACGAAGATATTTTGAAAGTCGTGGATAATGAAAGCCTTGCTGCTACTTTTGATGTCGACCCAACCACATCAGACACTGACTTACTCAACATTGACCAGCTTGCCCTTCTAAGCCAGTAAGTCGTCGTCTTTATCCATAGATGGGCATAATCATTTTTACAAAGAATGCTATCGTATCAATAGTTTCATTCAATAAAATTCAAATTTCATAAAATTTCGAAAAATTGTATGATTACAAAATTAAAGAGTATTAAATTTGCTACAAATTTGACCTTGTAAGATTTTTTGTAGGACCAAACGTATCTGAGCTACAAGGCGACAGGTCCTTCTGGGGTTAAAATTGTGTTTTTTAAATTTACCCCCACCCCTACATGTTGATCGTTAATTGCTTCTCGATAGTTGATTTCAAATGGAAATTGAATTCTCTACAACGTTTACTTAGGACGCTTTTTTGATAGGATATCCCCTTCCTTGATTTTTTCTGACTTTTCCAAAATCTTTTTTCATAGGAAAAACTTGAAAATCCCGCTTTTTTGTCGCCTCGTAGCTCAGGAACGGTTGGTCTTACAAAAAATCTTATTAAATCAAATTGGCAGCAAATTTTATAGGCTTTAATTTTGTTTTTATAAAATTTTTTGAAATTTCAATTTTTGAACGAAATTTGTTTTGAGATTTTTTGAAATTTACCCCCACCCTTGCCTATTGATCGTTGTTTTTGAAAGGTAATTAAATTCTCTACAACTTTTATTAAGTACACTTTTTTGATTAGATGACGTCTTCTATGCTTTAGAGGTCAAAATAGAAAACCCCAGTTTTTTGCGACCTCGTAGCTCAGAAACGTTTGGTCCTACGAAAAAATCATATTAGCTCAAAATTATAGCAAATTTAATTATCTTTAATTTTGTACTAAAAATTATTTCGCCTACGACTAACGGTTTTCGAGATATTGCAGAAAAAACGAAATCACCTTAAAAACGCTCTAGATGCCAATCCTCTCGGGTTTCGGTAGAGGACCTACCCCTACAAATTTCCGTAGACAAACAAAGTATGATTATGATAATTTTTTATATCGTATTTATGATTATGCCCATCTCTGTTTTATTTTAATAATTTGTACTCACTATTTCTTACTAACACCCTCTTCGCATGGTATATGGTGGTTGGTTCAACAATGAAGGAAACGGAAGTTTTAATTGTCGTAACGCTTATAGGGATAAACCAGAGGATCAATTCAGCGAAAATGTCGAAAAGACGTTTCTGTGCAGCTGTGGAGCGAAGTTTTCATGTCAAAAGTACCTAATGAGACATAAATACAGGCACAATGCTGAAGCGAAAATTCCATGCAGTTTCTGCGAAAGGATGTTCAAAAACAACTCGGAGCTAAAAGACCATCACAAGTCGCACAAACTCGGCCAGAAGATTTCATGCTCGGAATGCGACTTTACTACAATGTACAAATCAAATATGAGGCGACATATGAGAAGACATAAAAAGGAATATTCGTTCGTTTGCGATTTTTGTTTTCGTGGTTTCTTCACTAAAGACGATTTGGAGTCTCATCGGATCAAAAATCATGGAGAAAAGCCATTTTGTTGTCAAACATGCGGCAAAACGTTTACAAGCCGTCTTAACCTTTATTATCACAATCGGACTCATTTTGTGGACAAACCATTTTTATGCGAGACATGCGGTAAAAGTTTTAAAACGAAATACGCCGTAAAAAGACACATGAAGACACATTCGGGACCTAAATATTCATGTCCTGTATGTTCTAAAGCTTTAAACGAAAGCTCGGTGAAGAAACATATGAAAATACATGGAGATAAAAATGTTGTATGTGAGGTCTGCGGTAAGGCTTTTGTGGATAAAAGATATTTGGGGGCACATATGAGGTTTCATAGTGGGGAAAGGCCTTACCAGTGTGGAGAATGCGGTAAACGTTTTACCACGGCCACTTCGTTGAAGGTCCACCAAAGGTTCCATAGCGGAGAAAGACCTTACGTTTGCCAGTTCTGCAGATCGGGATTCGTTACCAAATCTTTGTTAACTTCTCATATTAAAAATCACCATGTTAATAAAATTTAAAATCTTTTTTCAATGTTTTTTGACCCTGGGTTTATTTCTAGGGATGGAAGTTTGTCGTCTTCGGATTGGCTTGATGGGACGATCGGATGCGATGATATCAAAGAGATTCTTGGCGAGGAAGAAGAGGCGCCGAAGAAATGCGGCCGAAAGTCCAAACCTGATGGAATCGCTCATCTTTTCGATAAGAAAACCCAACGATATAAATGCGACAAATGTCACTATTCGTGTGCTTCAAAGGGGAACTTTAAAAAGCATGTTATGAGGCATAAAAAAGCATATAAGTTGACATGTGAAGAATGTAATCGTGGTTTTTATAATATAGCTGCTTATAAGCAGCATGCACCTGATGGAAATTGTATGCAGAATTTGTCATTTCAATGCCCAAAATGTAGTAGGAAGTATCATTTGCCTTCCAAGTTGAAAGAACATTTGAAGATCCACGATGCGGATTTTTCGTCGCCATTGTTCCAGTGCGACGCGTGCGGTAAAACGTTTGTGACAAAACGCGGTATGGAAAAGCACATTCAAAGCGTACATTTGGGAGTGAGGCACAAATGCGAGCTGTGCGGTAAAGAAGTGACGTGCGTCCAGTCGCTAAGGAACCACATGAAGCTCCACAGCGGAGGCGAGAAATCATTCGTGTGCGCGGTCTGCGGTAAATCTTTCAGCTGCATGACCGGACTAGTCGTCCACGAACGGACCCACACTGGAGCCAAACCGTACAAATGCGACATCTGCAAAAAGTCTTTTACGCAACCTTCGACTTTAAAGGTTCACAAACGATACCACACCGGAGAAAGACCCTTCACGTGTAACATTTGCGACAAAAAATTCTTCACGAACAACCACCTGACATGCCATTTAAAAACACACCTTATGGACATACAAATTTAAATCATTCACACGCTTACACATTCCCCTAAAGGATTTTTAAGGGTCCAAAGATATAAAGTGTTAAAAAGCTGACTTTATTAAGTAGTGCCAACTTGACACTAATGCAGGGTGGCCGCCAACCTGTGGAAGTTGTAGGTTGAACATGATGCAGTTCATTATAAACCAGGGACAGCCAATGAGCAGAATTGGTCCCAGAGGAAAAAAATATCCCTCCATAGTTATCCAACTTGTTGAACATTGGCAGTGAGCTTTGCTCGCGAGAGAAAAAAATGATCCCTCCAGAGTTATTCAACTTGCTCAACATTGGAGCTTTGCTCGCGAGAGGAAGATAATATCCCTCCAAAGTTATCGACTTTTGAAATTCGTGCTGAGAGGCTCTGCTCGCGAGTCGGAGTGTATAATAAAAAATATCCTCCAGAGTTATCCAACTTTTTGAAATTGGTACTTAGGAGCTCTGCTCGCGAGAGAGAGACAGTATCCTCCAGAGTTATCCAACTTTTTGAAAATTGGCTTAGAGCTCTGCTGCGCGAGAGAGATCCCTCCAAAGTTATCCAACATTTCGAAATTGCTTAGAGCTCTGCTCGCGAGAGTATCCCTCCAGAGTTATCCAACTTTTTGAAAATTGGCTTAGAGCTCTGCTCGCGAGAGGAAAAAAAATATCCCTCCAGAGTTATCCAACTTTTTGAAAATTGGCTTAGAGCTCTGCTCGCGAGAGGAAAAAAAATTCTTTCAGAAAATCTACCTAATATCCCTCCAGAGTTATCCAACTCGTTTTTACAGAGAAAATCGAATGTTGGTGGCCACCCTGTATATTCTTTTTAGTTATATTTAAATAGAAAATAGTGGCATCACTGTATCTTAAAATGTGGTTTCCTCCACTCTAGTCCAACCAAAAAAATCGCTGTAAATTCTAGTCCTGTTTACTTTTTCTGGTCTGTAAACATTACGTTTAATAGAATATAATGAATCGTTTTATTTCTATATTTGAACCTCTTTATTTCCAGGTCGAAAGTGAAGAAAAAGGGCGACACATTTTCCGACTTTGTTCCAAAAACGAATCGGAAATATTTTTGCAGCGTATGCCCATATGAGAGCGTCTCGACGCAAAATTTCAAAATCCACATGATGAAGCATAATAAGGAATATTTGGTTCAATGCGAGTTCTGCGCCAAAGGATTTTACAACAAACGTTTCTACGAGGAGCACAAAATGACCAAACATAGCGACCAGATAGTCATATTTAAGTGTTCAATTTGCTCTAAAGTTTATCATAGCAGCAGCTATTTGAAGCAGCATTTGAAATCTCATGAGGTTCAAAAGAAATTTCTATGCGAGACATGCGGAAAAGAGTTCAAATCCTGGAAAGGGGTGAAGCGGCACGATTTGATTGAACACCAAAACAGCCGCTATAAGTGCGACATTTGCTCTAAAGAGGTCAATACGCTTCAATCTTTGAATAACCATAGGAAGACACATACCGGTGAGAAATCATACGTTTGTAAGACATGCGGTAAAGGTTTTATCGCGATGAATAATTTGGTTGTTCATGAACGGACTCATAGCGGAGAGAAACGATATAAATGCGATTTGTGCGATAAATCGTTTACACAAAGCAATACTTTGAAGGTACACAAACGACATCATAAAGGGGAAAAGCCCTTTTTGTGTGTTCTCTGTGACAAACGTTTTGTAACCAATTCCCTTCTTAAAACCCATCAAAAAACTCATTATCGAACCAAATGAAAAGGTTCCCTACAAGTTTTTCAAATTAAGCGTGTTTTTCTGGCACCCGAGGCCGGGGACTATGATTATAATCCAATAACTCTTTGGCCAATAGGAGGCCAGGAACTCCTAGGCCAATAGGAGGCCAGGAACTCTTAAGCCAATAGGAGGCCAGGAACTCTTAAGCCAATAGGAGGCCAGGAACTCTTAAGCCAATAGGAGGCCAGGAACTCTTAAGCCAATAGGAGGCCAGGAACTCTTAAGCCAATAGGAGGCCAGGAACTCTTAAGCCAATAGGAGGCCAGGAACTCTTAAGCCAATAGGAGGCCAGGAACTCTTAAGCCAATAGGAGGCCAGGAACTCTTTAGCCAATAGGAGGCCAGGAACTCTTTGCCCAATAAGAGACCTTTTTGTGAATAACAATCAGTTAACCTTCAGGTAGTTCTTTCAAGACAAAAAAACAAATAAAAAAGTTTATTTACATTCTTATTATTTTACATTATCTTCCTATTATTTATACAAAATATACAAGAAGTTTTTACGAAAATATTTTTATTTTTTAATTTTTTTTTATTGTCTCCTACGCTACGTACCCTTAGGGCAAATAATTTGATAGAAATTGAGCTATTTTTTAATAAATTTAAGTCAACACAAATATTTGCACCTCCACTTGTTCATGTGGTCCCATTACTAACAATAAATAAACTTTATAAGAAAAAAACTGATTGTCTTTAAATTATAAGAAAAAAATCTCTGACTAATTTTTTAAAGCTATTTCCCATAATTAGTCATTATAGACGAATTTTTTCATAAAATCTACAGAAGGTTATCGACATAGGTTAACAGAGTTTTCTAACCTGTGCAGTTGAGGAATTCTTTTCAAGAAACTCCTGGAAAAAAATTAATTTTTTTTTAAAGGCAGATATCCAACTTACGTTTGTAATAAAAAAATATAAATTGATTTGAAAAATATCAGTCTTCAATGTGCAACTATTGTTTTCCAAACAAATCTACACTGTCATCAATATTAGGAAGAGTATCAGCCCAGGTTGAGAAACTGATTATACAAAAAATGAGGTAAGTGAATAATTAAAACCTGATATGAAGGCAGATGAGAAGTTGAAAGGGACTTTTTTATTTGCTAAAGGAACGTTAATGAAGCGATAGCTCGCGTTGAAACCGAGTCCATCGAGGCGATCGTTGGAACGGAATGTGATTCGAAAAAATCGACTTTCTTTGACGATTTCGAAAGGATCGAGTTGCCCGCAGTATCTCGTATGGAGTTTGTCGTTGTCCATGAAATTGAAAGATTCTAAATAGTCGCTCGCCGTGCCCGTATCGCATCTAGAAAAGAGGATTTCATCGATCTAAATCAGGGTCAACTTACGGATAGATTCCTTCGATGTCGAAAAAGGTGAAGTAAATTTTCGTTTTATGGCCGGTCGTCCTGTGAAAGAAATAATGGCATTCGGTATCCCGAGGGTACAGCCCAGGATAGTTTGGACTGTGGAAGTGACCAGAAAGTCCGTCTTTTGATGAATATCTGAAGGCACAGGGGTAGTCTGTGAGCTGCTTTCCTGTCGTGATACCGAAATCTAAAAAAAATTTATTTCACGAAATTTTTTTTGGGGAAATACCTTTGACGAAGAAATACTCAGCTCTGAAACCTCCAGAACCTTTGGACGAATTGAAACTCGTAAATTCGAGAACTAGCCGGGGCCCGTTGGACATAATCGGCTTAGGAATCGCGTTTCCGCAATAGCTCTCCAATTTTTCAGGCCTCCCGTCAATGATGACGTATGGCGTGACGGAATCTTCACCGTTGCATCTGAAAATTTCTTTTTTAAAACGTCTTTTTTTCGTTCCCACTTACTCCTTAGCTCGGACAGTTCCTCTAGTGAACAGATTGAAATAAGTAAAAACGATTTTGATCCTTTCTTTTCCGGATCCTTGAAACTCGTAGCGACACCTCGTGCTTGATAAATAACCGACTGGAAAACCCGGTGAGAAAAGTTGACCTTTCTGGGTCGAATCGCTGCTTATTTTGACGTCACAGCTCGAACCTAAAAAAACATAACCTCTTTCACATAACCTACAAAAAGCCCATTCTACCAAAATAAATCCCCCCTGCCATCGGTAATAAATCAAAGTGAAAGTTTTATCTCAAAAGCTTATGATTTTGTAAGGTGAACGCGAGGTAATTAATCATCCGTGGAAAATCAAGATGGAGGGACCGGGTAAGATAAGAAAGAACGAAAACGGAACGATTCTGCCCGAAAAAGCTCTTCTCTTTCCACCTCTTATTTTCCATCTTATAAGCTCATTTTGTTGGAAACAATGATTATTTACTTACGGGCAGCACTAACCGCTGGACCAATATCAGCCAGCTTGGACAAATCGACTCCTTTGGCTTCTGAAAAGAAAAAAAAAGTTTTTATTTTTCAGTTTAGGAAGTAGGTCAGCATTTAAAACATTGCAGGAAGAAGATGAAAAAAAGAGGCGATTCTTGAAATAATTAAAAACCTTAATCCTCGTTGGCGGGAAACACAAATCCTGAGGATTGTCTCTGAATCCCATTTCTAATTACCTTGGAAAGGAATTAATTAATGTCAACGCTCTATTGCCGCCTCTTCGTCCTTTTAAATTTTAACTAACTTACCTACCTACTTATCTTAAAACATTCTTCTTATCTTTTAGACGTTAAAAAAAAAAAAAAAAAAAAAAAAAACTTTGTTCTCTTCGAAACACTTTAATTTAGCTGTGGGGTTACCTTCTATCTCATAATTCCTAACCTGTAAAAATGATCTTTTACCTAATGTTTTATTTGTAATGAAAAGTGTCAAAGTTCACTTTATAGATGCCTTCCTCGGCGATGAAATTTCAAAGTCCTTTTTTATTTATTTATTTATTGATGAAGTGTGGAAGTCTATCTATCATGTGTCGCCCTAGTCAATGAAGGGTCAAAGTCCATTTATCATATGTCTCCTTGGTCAATGAGGGTCAAATTCCATATATCATGCGTCTCCCTGGTCAATGAAGAGTCAAAGTCCATCTATCATGTGTCGCCCTAGTCAATGAAGGGTCAAAGTCCATTTATCATATGTCTCCCTGGTCAATGAGGGTCAAATTCCATATATCATGCGTCTCCCTGGTCAATGAAGAGTCAAAGTCCATCTATCATGTGTCGCCCTAGTCAATGAAGGGTCAAAGTCCATTTATCATAGGCGAGAAAGGCGATCAAGATGGCGTCCGATACAGACGTGCTCCTCGATACCACAATTAAAAACATTAAAAAAGTGATTAGTGGCAGTGGAAATTTAAAAACGGATCTCCATTTATCATATGTCTCCCTGGTCAATGAGAGTCAAATTCCATATTATATCATGCGTCTCCCTGGTCAATGAAGAATCAAAGTCCATCTATCATGTGTCGCCGTGGTCAATTTAGGGCCAAAGTCCATCTATCATGTGTCTCCCTGGTCAATGAGAGTCAAATTCCATATATCATGCGTCTCCCTGGTCAATGAAGAATCAAAGTCCATCTATCATGTGTCGCCGTGGTCAATTTAGGGCCAAAGTCCATCTATCATGTGTCGCCCTGGTCAATGAAGAGTCAAATTCCATATATCATGCGTCTCCCTGGTCAATGAAGAGTCAAAGTCCATCTATCATGTGTCGCCCTGGTCAATTTAGGGCCAAAGTCCATCTATCATGTGTCGCCCTGGTCAATGAAGAGTCAAATTCCATATATCATGCGTCTCCCTGGTCAATGAAGAGTCAAAGTCCATCTATCATGTGTCGCCCTGGTCAATTTAGGGCGAAGTCCATCTATCATGTGTCGCTCTGGTCAATGAAGGGTCAAATTCCATATATCCTGCGTCTCCCTGGTCAATGAAGAGTCAAAGTCCATCTATCATGTGTCGCCCTGGTCAATTTAGGGCCAAAGTCCATCTATCATGTGTCGCCCTGGTCAATGAAGGGTCAAATTCCATATATCCTGCGTCTCCCTGGTCAATAAAGAGTCAAAGTCCATCTATCATGTGTCGCCCTGGTCAATTTAGGGCCAAAGTCCATCTATCATGTGTCGCCCTGGTCAATGAAGGGTCAAATTCCATATATCCTGCGTCTCCCTGGTCAATAAAGAGTCAAAGTCCATCTATCATGTATCGCCCTGGTCAATTTAGGGCCAAAGACCATCTATCATTTGTCTCCCTGGTCAATGAAGGGTCAAAGTCCATATATCATGCGTCTCCCTAGTCAATGAAGGGTCAAAGTCCATACATCATGCGTCTCCCTAGTCAATAAAGAGTCGAAGTCGATCTATCATGTGTCGCCCTTGTCAATGGAGGGTCAAAGTCCATCTATCATGTTTCTCCCGTCTATCATTTGTCTCCTTGGCCTAAGAAGGGTCAAAGTCCATCGATCGCGTGTCGCCCTCTCTAAGAATTGTCTAAGTCCATCTATCACGTTTATGAAGTGTGGAAGTCCATCAATAACTTGTCTCTCTGGTCGATGAAGTGTCAAAGTCTTATTTAAATTTTCGACCAGATTACCAACCGTTTTACTCGGTTTGCTAAATTTTGAGCCTTTTGGTACCTCTCCGACTATAATCCAACACTTTTTTCGACAACATAAACCTTGTTTAATTTCATATTAATCCCTTAATCCCCTTAATCTTCAATATCGACCCTTTTTAAACAAAATGTACCCTTTTTGACTCGATTTTGTGAACAAAAAAGTGTCTTTTTGACTTGATTTTGAGAATATTTACGAATAGGTATGTTCAAAAGGAATAAATTAATTTTGTTTTTATTAAAACTTCTCGAATGGTTGGGATTAACATAGTTGACAAGTGTCACAGCTTAAAGTGCATAAGACAAAAGAATCTTGTCTTATCCGAGGAGACGACCTCGTGTACGTGTTGGATTATCGCGACTGAAGAGTAGTAAAGTCTTTCCTTGAGAGAGTTTTAGTTCTGAGGTGGTGAATTCATGAATAAATTACCTTTGAGCTCTTCGTAATGGTAGGTGGCCGTGAATCCGTGTCCGGGCCACTCTGAGCTCGACGTGAACTCAAGGTAGAGCTGATTTGTGGTCGAGATGAGCTCCGTGTTGCTCATCTGGTTGCAGAAAACGGCGACGAGCGGGGCCTGCACTGCTGATCCGTCATGTGCCTTCAGGATATCCTCACGGTCCAAACAGCTGCGAAATTAGATCATACTTAATCGAGTTAAAAGCTCAACTTTGGAAGGGGGGAGATTTTAACGTGATTTAGGATCATTAGAACGACAAAGGCGGATATACCGGGTGTCAGGTACGGTCAATGGAAACAAGGGGAACCCCGTTTAACATGATTTAAACCCTGTAATCATAGGAAGGAATCCCTAATGAACCCTATGATATTTCCTCTACAAAGTGCTAATAATTGAAAATTACTTAGGCTAAAAAAGTGGTATGGACCAGTTCACTATAACTCGAATTTTCTAAAACAGTGGTTCCCAAACTGGGGGGCGTAAGATGCTGCCAGGGGAGGAGGTGCGTGGGCAGGCTCAAAATTTTTTTTTAAATCAAATATCCCCCAAAAATTAGTCGTCTTCTGAACATATTTAATGGGTATTTTTCATCAAAAACCTTAAAATCGACATTTTAAGAGCCAATTTTTCGATCAAGGTTTTAAGGGCCAAATTTTTGTCAAAAACCTCAAAATCAACATTAATTTTTAAGCCCAATTTTCGTCCAAAAACCTCAAAATCAAAGTCTTTAGAGCCTTTTTTCGTCAAAAACCTCTAAATTAAAGTTTTAAGAGAAATTTTTCGTCAAAAATCTCAAAATCAAGGTTTTAAGAGCCAAATATTTGTCAAAAACCTCAAATTCAACATTAACTTTTAACCCCAATTTTGTCCAAAAACCTCAAAATCCAAGTTCTAAGAGCCTTTTTTCGTCAAAAACCTCAAAATCTAAGTCTTAAGAGCCTTTTTTCGTCTAAAATCTCAAACTCAAGGTTTCAAGAGCCAAATTTTCGTCAAAAACCTCAATATCAACATTTGTAAAGCCCAATTTTCGTCCAAAAACCTCAAAATTAAAGTTTTAAGAGACTTTTTTCGTCAAAAATCTCAAACTAAAGGTTTTAAGAGCTAAATTTTTGTCAAAAACCTCAAAATCAACATTAATTTTTAACTCAAAATTTCTTCCAAAAACCTCAAAATATAAGTTTTAAGAGCCTCTTTTCGTCAAAAACCTCTAAATTAACATTCAAACTTTTGTCGCAAAGCTTTCCATTTATTAAAAGGGGGGCGCACCGTCGAAAAAGCGTAGATATGTGGAGACCTTTTG
>JAGWEN010001725.1:0-16703 GCA_018703685.1 Orius laevigatus
CAAATGAGCCATAAAACGGTCACTTTCTGGGTTAATCCCAAATGAGCAATAAAAGATCGGTTTTCTGAATTAATCAAATGAGCCATAAAAGGTTCGGTTTTCTCGGTTAATCCAATGAGCAATAAGATCGTTTTCTGAATTAATTCCAATGAAGCCATAAAAGTTCGGTTTTCTCGGTTAATCCCAAATGAGCAATAAAAGATCGGTTTTCTGAATTAATCCCAAATGAGCCATAAAGGTTCGGTTTTCTCGGTTAATCCCAAATGAGCAATAAAAGATCGGTTTTCGAATAATCCCAAATGAGCCATAAAGGTTCGTTTTCTCGGTTAATCCAAATGAGCAATAAAAGATCGGTTTTCTGAATTATCCCAAATGAGCCATAAAAAGGTTCGGTTTGCTCGGTTAATCCCGATGAGCATAAAAGATCGGTTTTCTGATTATCCAAATGACCCATAAGGATCGGTTTACTGGGTAATCCAATTGAACCATAACTGGTGCAGTTTTCTGGTTTAATCAATCCAAATGATCCGATAAAACGGTCACTTTCTGGGTTAATCCAATGAGCCATAAAGGTCTGTTTTCCTGGTTAATCCCAAATGAGCCATAAAAGGTTCTGTTTTCCTGGTTAATCCCAAATGAGCCATAAAAGGTTCGGTTTCCTGGTTAATCCAAATGAGCCATAAAACGGTCACTTTTCTGGGTTAATCCCAAAGCAGCATAAAGGTTCGGTTTTCCTCGGGTTAATCCCAATGAGCCATAAAAGATTGTTTCTGAATTAACCCCAAATGAGCCATAAAGATCGGTTTTCAGAAATAATCCCAACGAGCATAAATGATCAGTTTTCTGGTTTATCAAATCCAAATGAGCCATAAACGGTCACTTTTCTGGTTAATCCCAATGAGCATAAAAGGTTCTGTTTCCTGGTTAATCCAAATGAGCCATAAAAGGTTTCTGTTTTCTGGTTAATCCCAAATGAGCCATAAAAGGTTCGGTGTTCCTGGTAATCCCAAATGAGCATAAAACGGTCACTTTCTGGTTAATCCCAAAGAGCCATAAAGGTTCGGTTTCCTGTTAATCCAAATGAGCCATAAAAGATCGGTTTTCTTAATTAACCAAATGAGCCATAAAAGATCGGTTTTCAGAAATAATCCAAACGAGCCATAAATGATCAGTTTTCTGGTTTAATCAATCCCAAATGAGCCCTAAAACGGTCACTTTTCTGGGTTATCCCAAATGAGCAATAAAGGTTCGTTTTCCTGGTTAATCCCAAATGAGCAATAAAAGATCGGTTTTCTGAATTAATCCCAAATGAGCCATAAAAGGTTCGGTTTTCTCGGTTAAACCCAAATGAGCAATAAAAGATCGGTTTTCTGAATTAATTCCAAATGAGCCATAAAAGGTTCGGTTTTCTCGGTTAATCCCAAATGAGCAATAAAAGATCGGTTTCTGAATTAATCCCAAATGAGCCATAAAAGGTCTCGGTTTCTCGTTTATCCCAAATGAGCACAAATAAAGTATCGGTTTCTGAATTAATCCCAAATGAGCCATAAAAGGTTCGGTTTTCCTGGTTAATCCCAAATGAGCAATAAAAGATCGGTTTTCTGAATTAATCCCAAATGAGCCATAAAATGGTCGGTTTTCTGGTTTAATCCCAAATGAGCCATAAAAGGGTCGGTTTTCTGGGTTAATCCCAAATGAGCCATAAAAGGTTCGGTTTTCCTGGTTAATCCCAAATGAGCAATAAAAGATCGGTTTTCTGAATTAATCCCAAATGAGCCATAAAATGGTCGGTTTTCAGAAATAATCCCAAACGAGCCATAAATGATCAGTTTCTGGTTTAATCAATCCAAATGAGCCATAAAACGGTCACTTTTCGGTTAATCCCAAATGAGCCATAAAAGGTTCGGTTTTCCTGATAAATCCCAAATGAGAAATAAAAGATCGGTTTTCTGAATTAATCCCAAATGAGCCATAAAAGTTCGGTTTCTCGGTTAAAACCCAAGGAGCAATAAGATCGGTTTTCTGAATTAATCCCAAAATGAGCCATAAAGGTTCGTTTCCTGGTTAATCCCAAATGAGCCATAAAAGATCGGGTTTTCTGAGTTAATCCTAAATGAGCCATAAAAGGTTCGGTTTTCTCGGTAATCCCAAATGAGCATAAAAGATCGGTTTTCTGAATTAATCCCAAATGAGCCATAAAAGGTTCGGTGTTTTCTCGGTAATCCCAAATGAGCAATAAAAGCTCGGTTTTCTGAATTATCCCAAATGAGCCATAAAAGGTTCGGTGTTGCTCGGTTAATCCAAATGAGCAATAAAAGATCGGTTTTTCTGAATTAATCCCAAATGACCCATAAAGGATCGTTTACTGGGTTAAGTCCCAATTGAACCATAACTGGTCAGTTTTCTGGTTTAATCAATCCCAAATGATCCCATAAAACGGTCACTTTTCTAGTTAATCACAAATGAGCCATAAATGTTCAGTTTTGTGGGTTAATCCCAAATGAGCCATAAATGATAAGTTTTTTGGTTTAATCGCAAATGAGCCAAAAAACGATCGCTTTTCTGGTTTAATCTCAAATGAGCCATAAAAGATCGGTTTTCTGAGTTAATCCCAAATGAACCATAAAGGATCGGTTTACTGGGTTAATCCCAATTGAACCATAACTGGTCAGTTTTCTGGTTTAATCAATCCCAAATGATCCATAAAACGGTCACTTTTCTGGGTTAATCCCAAATGAGCCATAAAAGGTTCGGCTTTCTGGGTTAATCCCAAATGAGCCATAAATGATAAGTTTTCTGGTTTAATCAATCCCAAATGAGCCATAAAACGGTCACTTTTCTGGGTTAATCCCAAATGAGCAATAAAAGATCGGTTTTCTGGATTAATCCCAAATGAGCCATAAATGATCGGTTTTCTGAGTTAATCCCAAATGAACCATAAATGTTAAGTTTTGTTGGTTAATCCCAAATGAGCCATAAAAGATCGGTTTTCTGGTTTAATCCTAAATGAGCCATAAATGTTTAGTTTTCTGGGTTAATCCCAAATGAGCCATAAATGATAAGTTTTCTGGTTTAATCCCAAATGAGCCATAAAACGGTCGCTTTTCTGGGTTATCCCAATGAGCATAAAAAGGTCGGCTTTCTGCTGGTTAATCCCAAATGAGCCATAAATGATAAGTTTTTTGGGTTAATCCAAAATGAGCTATAAAACGGTCACTTTTCTGGGTTAATCCCAAATGAGCCATAAAAGATCGGTTTTCTGAGTTAATCCCAAATGAGCCATAAAAGGTTCGGTTTTCTGGGTTAATCCCAAATGAGCCATTAAAGGTTCGGTTTTCTGGTTTAATCCTAAATGAGCCGTAAATGGTTCGGTTTTCTGGGTTGATCCCCAATGAGCCATAAATGATAAGTTTTCTGGCATAATCAATCCCAAATGAGCCATAAAATGGTCAGTTTTCTGGGTCAATCTCAAGTGATCCATAAAACAGTCAGTTTTCCTGGTTAATCACAAATGAGCCATAAATGATAAGTTTTCTGGTTTAATCAATCCCAAATGTGCCATAAAAGGTCAGCTTTCTGGTTTAATCCCAAATGAGCCATAAAAGATCGGTTTTATAAGTTAATCCCAAATGAGCCATAAATGATCAGTTTTCTGGTTTAATCAATACCAAATGAGCCATAAAAGGTTCGGTTTTCTGGGCTGATCACAAATGAGCCATAAATGATCAGTTTTCTGGTTTAATCAATCACAAATGAGCCATAAAACGGTCACTTTTCTGGGTTAATCCTAAATGAGCCATAAAAGGTTCGGTTTTCTCGGTTAATCCCAAATGAGCAATAAAAGATCGGTTTTCTGGTTTAATCAATCACAAATGAGCCATAAAACGGTCACTTTCTGGGTTAATCCCAAATGAGCCATAAATGGTCAAATTTCTGGGTTAATCCTAAATGAGCCATAAAAGATTGTTTTTCTGAATTAACCCCTAACGAGCCATAAAAGGTTCGGTTTTCCTGGTAAATCCCAAATGAGCCATAAAATGGTCAGTTTTCTGGGTCAATCTCAAGTGAGCCATAAAACAGTCAGTTTTCCCGGTTAATCCCAAATGAGCCCCATAAATGATCGGTTTTCTGGTTTAATCAATCCCAAACGAGCCATAAAACGGTCACTTTTCTGGGTTAATCCCAAATGAGCCATAAAAGAACGGTTTTCTGAGTTAATCCCAAATGAGCCATAAAAGGTTCGGTTTTCTGGGTTAATCCCAAATGAGCCATTAAAGGTTCGTTTTCCCCTGTTAATCCCATAATATGACAAGCCAATGAACCGTTCAACTTATTTCATGGTTAAATCCCAAGAATGAGCCAATAAAGCTTGCTTCGGTTTTTCCTGGTATAATTACCAAATGAGTTCATAAATATTGGTTTTGTCCTGAATTAACCCCATGCATTCCCATCAAAAAGATCGGTTTTACAAAAAAAAAACAGTGCAATAATCCCAAACGATGCGCATAACATTATCAGTTTTCTTGGTTTTACCATCCATCCCAATGCAGCCCTAAAACAACGGTTCACTTTTCCCTGGGGTTTAATCCAAATGAAGCAATAAAATGCGTCTGTTTTCACTGAGTTAATCCCAACTGAGCCATAAACAGAGTCTCTGTTTGTCCTGGTTTAATCCCAAATGATCCATAAAAAAAGGTTCGGCTCTTTTGGGGGCTGGTTACCCAAATGAGCACGATAAAACGCGTCACTTCTTCTGGGTTATTAAGATTCCTCGCACACATGCGAGCCCCACAAAAGAGTTCGGATTTTTCCTGGTTAATCCCAAACTGAGTCGACCTTAAAAGATCGCGGTTTTCTGAAGTGGTTACAATCCGTCCAAATTAAGTTCCCATAGAAAGATCGGTTTTCAGAAATAATCCCAAATCGGCCCTAAACTGACAATCAGTTTTACTGGTTTAATCCAATCCGCACAAATGAGCCATTAAAACGAGTTCAACCTTATTCTGGGCGTTACAATTCATCACCAACTGAGCCATAAAAAGGGCTTCGGTTTCTGTTACATATCCCCAAAATGCGCCCAATAAAATGATCGTTCTACTAATTAAATCCATATATGGGCCATAAAAGTTTACGGCATTTTATCTCCAGTGTAAAACCCAAAATGAAGCAATAAAGATCGGTTTTCTGTGAATTAATTCCAATGCGCAAGCCATAAAGGTTCGGTTTTTCTCGGTTTTACAAATCCCACAAATGAGCACATAAAGCACATTCGCCTTAATCTCTGAAATTTAATTCTCCCAATGAGCCATAAACAGAGTATTCTGTGTTTTTCTCGGGATTATCCCAAATGACTGAATAAAAGCCCACTCGCGTTTTCTTGAAAATTATTTCCATAAATGACAGCCTAAAAAAGGTTCGTGTTTTTATCTCGGTTATAAAATCCCGAATGACAATAAACACAGCAAAAACTGGCGTTTCTGAATAAAATCCCAAAATGAGCACATAAAAAGTAATCGGTTTTTCTCGTGGTTTTTAAGTTCCCAAAATGAGCTAACAAAAGATGCGGTTTTCTGAGAATTAATCCAAATGAGCCCAATAAAAGGTTACGGTTTTCTCGGTTTAACATCACCAATGAGCAATAAAAAGATCAGCGTTTTCTGAATTAATTCCAAATGAGCCATAAAGAGGTTCGCGGTTTCTTGCTCGGTTATCCCACAAGTGAGCCATACAAAACTAGTGACTTTTCTGGTTACAACCCAGAATGAGGTACCGATAAAGGTTCGGGTTTTCCTGGTTAATCCCCAAATGAAGCCATAAAAGATGCGGTTCTTCTGGAATATAACCCCCCACAATGAGCTCATAACAAGGAATCAGTATTATCAGACAAATAATCACCAAACGAGCCATAACATAGAATCAGTTTGCCTGGTTTAGTCAATCCCCAAATGCTCCATAGACACACGGTCACTCTGTCCTTGTAGGGTTACCCAACATGCAGGCCAGTTACACGGAATTCGGGTTGTTTCCTGGTTAATCCCAATGAGCAATAAACGATTACGCGGCTTTTTCTGAATTAATCCCCAAGAAATGAGCCCATCAAAGGGTTCAGGTTCTCTCGGTTAAAACTAAAATGAGCAATGAAAAGATCGGTTTTCTGAATTAATACCACAAATGACGCCATAAAACAGGTATTCGGTTTTCTCGTTAAAGTCCAAAGGAGCAATAAGGATTCGGGTTTTCTGAATTAATCCCATGAGACCAGTCCACAAAGGCTATCCTGGTTTTCACTTTCTTTCTCCGGTGCTAATGAGCCCAACTGAGCAACGTAAAAGTATCGCGAGTTTTCCTGGGGATTAATGCCGCAATGAGCCATAAAGGGTTCGGTTTCTGCTCGTTTTATCCCAATGAGCCAATGAAAAGATCGGTTTTCTTGAATTAATCCCAATGAACCACCATAAGGCATCGGTGTTACTGGGGTAAGCCCAATTTGACCCCTAACTGGTCAGTTTTCTGGTTTAATCAACACTCCCAAATGATCCCCTAAAAACAGGTCACATTTTCATGGTAGTTATAATTTCCCAAATGATGCCATAAGGTTCGGCTTCTCTGGGTCTTAATCCCAAATGTATCCATAAAAGAATCGGTTTCTGAATTAACCCCAATGAAGACCTAAAGAGATGCGGGTTTTCACAGAAATAATCCCAAACGAGCATAAATGATCAGTTTTTTTTCTTGTGGTATTAATCAATCCACAACTGAGCCATAGAAACGGTCCACTTTTCTTGGTGTCTACCAATCCCAATTGAGCCTAAACAGGATCTCTTTTTTCCTTGGTTAAATCCCGAAATGAGGTCCATAAAAGATAAACGGTTTTTCCTGAATTACTCCCAAAATGATCCCATACAAAGTTTCACGGTTTTCTCGGTTAAAACCCAATGAGCAAATGACAGATCGGTTTTTCTGAATTAATTCCAAATGAGACCATAAAAGGTTCAGTGGTTTCTGCGGTCTAATCCCAAACTGACGCAATAACAAGAATCGTTATTTCCCTGAATTTATACACACACAAAATGAGCCATAAGAAGGCTTCGTTTTCTTCGTTTAAATAAAATCCCAAATGATCATAAAAGCTCGGTCTTTCTGAATTAATCCCAAATGGAGGCCGTACAAACAAGGTTCGGTTTTTTCTCGGGCTTAACTCCGCAAATGAGACCCATAAAAGATTCCGTTTCATGAATTAATCCCAAATGAGCCTAAAAGTTGGTTTTATACTCGGTTAAATCACCAAATGAGCAATAAAAGATCGGTTTCTTTAATGACATTAATCGCCCCAACTGAGCCATACAAAGTTCTGGTTATTCATCGTAATCCCAATGAGCATAACAGATCGGTCCTTTTCTGTGAATTAATTCCAAATGAAGCCATAAAAGGTTTTCAGGATTACTTCTCGAATCCCAAATTGAGATCAAATAAAAAGATCGGTTTTCTGAAATTAATCCGCAATACTGAAACGCCATAAAAAGGATATCCGGTTTTCTCGTTCTACATCCGAAATTGAGCCATAAAACGGTCCCAGTTTTTTGGGGTTAATCCCCAAATGAGCACTAAAAATTATCAGTATTGAATTTAATCCCAACAAGAGCCCATAAAAGGTTCGGTTTTCCCTGGGCTTAACCCCAAAATAAGCCATTAAACAGATCGTTTTTTTTTTGAAAATAATCCCAAACCGCAGCGCTAAAACCTTGATCAGTTTCCTGGTTTAATCAATCCCAAACTGACCATAAAACGGTTCGGTTTTTCCTGGTTATCCCCAAATGTGGGCCATAAAAACGGTCCTTATTCTGGGTTATCCAAATGAGCCATAAAAGGTTCGGCGTTCTGGGTTAATCCCAAATGAGCCATAAAAGATCGGTTTTCTGATTAACCCAAATGAGCCATAAAAGATCGGTTTTCAGAAACTAATCCCAAACGAGCCATAAATGATCAGTTTTATCTGGTTTAATCAATCCAAATGAGCATAAAACGGATCACTTTCTGGGTTAATATCCCAAATGAGCCAGTGAAAAGGTTCGGTTTTTCTGGTTAATCCCAATGAGCAATAAAAGATCGGTTTTCTGACTTAATCCCTGAAATGAGGCATTAAAAGGTTCGGTTTTCCTCGTTAACCCAAATGAGACAATAACAGATCGGTTTTCTGACATTATTCACAAATGAGCCATAAAAGGTTCGGTTTCTCGTTATCCAAATGAGCAATAAGATCGGATTTGTCTGATTAATTCCAAATGAGGCCATAAAAGGTCGGTTTTTCTCGGTAATCCGAAATGAGCCATAAAACGTGTCCGTTTTTGGGGTTAATCCCAAATGAGTCAATAAAAGATAGTTTTTATGAATTAATCCCAAATGAGCCCTAAAGGTTCGGTTTTCTGGGTTAACCCACAATAAGTCCATAAAAGATCGGTTTTTCAGAAATAATCCAACGCAGCCATAAATGATCAGTTTTCTGGTTTAATCAATCCCAAATGAGCCATAAAAGGTTCGGTTTCCTGGTTAATCGCCAAAGGAGTCCATAAAACGGTCACTTTCTCGGGTTATATCCAAATGAGCCATAAAAGGTTCGCGGTTTCCTGGTTAATCCCAAATGAGCCATAAAAGATTGGTTTTCTGAAATTAATCCCCAATACATGAGCATAAAAGATCGTTTTCAGAAATAATCCACCAAACGAGCCATAAATGATCAGTGTTTCTGGTTTAATCAATCCAATGAGTCCATAAACGGTCACTTTTCTGGTTATCCAAATGAGCCATAAAAGGTTCTGTTTCCTGGGTAATCACCCAAATGAGCCATAAAAGGTGTCCTGTTTTCTGGTAATCCAAATGGCCCATAAAGGTTCGGTTTTCCTGGTTATCCCAAATGAGGCATAAACGGTCACTTTTCTGGGTTACTCCCAATGAGCCATAAAAGGTTCGGTTTTCTGGTTTAATCCCAAATGAGCCATAAAAGATCGGTTTTCTGGTTTACTCCTAAATGAGCCATAAAAAGATCGGTTTTCAGATAATCCCAACGAGCCTATAATGATCAGTTTTTCTGCGTTTAACAATCAATCCCAAATGAGCATAAACGGTCACTTTTCTGGGTTAATTCATATCCCAAATGAGCAATAAAATGATCGGTTTTCTGAATTACTTCCCAAATGAGCCGATAAAGGTTCGGTTTCTCGGTTAATCCAAACAGAGCAATAAAAGATCGGTTTCTGAATTAATCCCAAATGAGACCATAAAGGTTCGGTTTCTCGGTGTAATCCCCGAATAGTAAAGACAATAAACGAATCGGTTTTCTGAATTAAATCCCAAATGAGCATAAAGGTTCGTTTTCTCGGTTAATCCCGAAATGAGCAATAAAGATCGGTTTTCCTGATTTATCACCAAATGAGCCGTAAAGGTTCGGTGTCGCTCGTGTAACTCCTCAATGAGCAATAAAAGATCGGTTTTCTGAATTAATCCAAATGGACCCATAAAGGATGCGGTTTACTGGGTTAATCACCAATTGAACCATACTGGTCAGTTTTCTGGTTTAATCAATCCCAAATGATCCATAAAACGTCACTTTCTGCGTTATCCCAAATGAGCCATAACATGTCGGCTTCTGGGTTAATATCCAAATGAGCCATAAAGAGATCTCGGTTTCGATTAACCCCAATGAGCCATAAAAGATCGGGTTTCAGAATAATCCCAAACGAGCCTAAATGATCAGGTTTCTGGTTTAATCAATCCCAATGAGCCATGAAAACGGTCACTTTATCTGGGTTAATCCCAAATGAGCCTATAAGGTTACGGTTTTCCTGTTAATCCCAAATGAGCAATAAAGATTGATCGGTTTCTGAATTAATCCCAAATGAGCATAAAAGTTCGGTTTTCTCGGTTAAACCAATGAGCAATAAAAGATCGGTTTCTGAATTAATTCCAAATGAGCCATAAAAGGTTCGGTTTCTCGGTTTAATATCCCAAATGAGCATAAAAGATCGGTTTCTGAATTAATCCCAAATGAGCCATAAAAGGTTCGGTTTTCTCGGTTAGATGCCGAAATGAGCCATAAAACGGTCAGTTTTTGGGTTAATCCCCAAATGAGCAATAAAAGATTAGTTTTATGAATTAATCCCAAATGAGCATCAAAGGTCGGTTTCTGGGTTAACCCCAAAAATAAAGCCATAAACGATCGGTGTTCAGAAATAATCCCAAACGAGCCATAAATGATCAGTTTTCTGGTTAATCAATCCCAAATGAGCCATAAAAGTGTTCGGTTTTCCTGTTAATCCCAAATGAGACCATAAAACGGTCACTTTCTGGTTAATCCAAATGAGCCATAAAAGTTCGTTTTCCGTGGTTAATCCCAAATGAGCCATAAAAGATTGGTTTTCTGAATTAAACCCACAATGACCATAAAAGACATCGTGTTCAGAAATAATCCAAACGAGCCATAATGATCAGTTTTCTGGTTAATCAATCCAAATGAGCCATAAAACGGTCACTTTTCTGGGTTAATCCCAAATGAGCCATAAAAGTTTCTGTTTTCCTGGTTAATCCAAATGAGCCATAAAAGGTTCTGTTTTCCTGGTTAATCCCAAATGAGCCATAAAAAGGTTCGGTTTTCCTGGTTAATCCCAAATGAGCCATAAAAAGGTCGGTTTTCTGGTTTAATCCCAAATGAGCCATAAAAGGTTGGTTTTCCTGATAAATCCCAAATGAGAAATAAAAGACCGATTTTCTGAATTAATCCCAATGAGCCATAAAGATCGGTTTTCAGAAATAATCCCAAACGAGCCATAAATGATCAGTTTTCTGGTTAATCAATCCCAAATGAGCCATAAAACGTCACTTTTCTGGGTTAATTCCCAAATGAGCAATAAAAGATCGGTTTTCTGAATTAATCCCAAATGAGCCATAAAAGGTTCGGTTTTCTCGGTTAATCCCAAATGAGCAATAAAAGATCGGTTTTCTGAATTAATCCCAAATGAGCCATAAAAGGTTCGGTTTTTCTCGGTTAATCCCAAAATGAGCACTAAAGATCGGTTTTCTGAATTAATCCCAAATGAGCCATAAAAGGTTCGGTTTTCTCGGTTAATCCCAAATGAGCAATAAAAGATCGGTTTTCTGAATTAATCCCAAATGACCCATAAAGGATCGGTTTACTGGGTTAATCCCAATTGAACCATAACTGGTCAGTTTTCTGGTTTAATCAATCCCAAATGATCCATAAAACGGTCACTTTTCTGGGTTAATCCCAAATGAGCCATAAAAGGTTCTGTTTTCCTGGTTAATCCCAAATGAGCCATAAAAGGTTCTGTTTTCCTGGTTAATCCCAAATGAGCCATAAAAGGTTCGGTTTTCCTGGTTAATCCCAAATGAGCCATAAAACGGTCACTTTTCTGGGTTAATCCCAAATGAGCCATAAAAGGTTCGGTTTTCCTGGTTAATCCCAAATGAGCCATAAAAGATTCGGTTTTCTGATAAATCCCAAATGAGAAATAAAAGATCGGTTTTCTGAATTAATCCCAAATGAGCCATAAATGATAAGTTTTCTGGTTTAATCAATCCCAAATGAGCCATAAAACGGTCACTTTTCTGGGTTAATGCCAAATGAGCCATAAAAGGTTCTGTTTTCCTGGTATAATATCCCAAATGAGCCATAAAGGTTCTGTTTCCCTGGTTAATCCCGAATGAGCCATAAAAGGTTCGGTTTTCCTGGTTAATCCCAAATGAGCCATAAAACGGTCACTTTTCTGGGTTAATCCCAAATGAGCCATAAAAGGTTCGGTTTTCCTGGTTAATCCCCGAATGAGCCATAAAAGATCGGTTTTCTGAATTAACCCAAATGAGCCATAAAAGTATCGGTTTTCAGAAATAATCCCAAACGAGCCATAAATGATCAGTTTTCTGGTTTAATCAATCCCAATGAGCCATAAAACGGTCACTTTTCTGGGTTAATCCCAAATGAGCCATAAAGGTTCGGTTTTCCTGGTTAATCCAAATGAGCAATAAAAGATCCGGTTTTCTGAATTAAATCCCAAATGAGCCATAAAAGGTTCGGTTTTTCTCGGTTTAAACCCAAATGAGCAATAAAAGATCGGTTTTCTGAATTAATTCCAAATGAGCCATAAAAGGTTCGGTTTTCTCGGTTATCTCCCAAAATGAGCAATAAAAGATCGGTTTTCTGAATTAATCCCAAATGGCCATAAAGGTTCGGTTTTCTCGGTTAATCCCAAATGAGCAATAAAAGATCGGTTTTCTGAATTAATTCCAAATGAGCCATAAAAGGTTCGGTTTTCTCGGTTAATCCCAAATGAGCAATAAAAGATCGGTTTTCTGAATTAATCCCAAATGAGCCATAAAAGGTTCGGTTTTCTCGGTTAATCCCAAATGAGCAATAAAAGATCGGTTTTCTGAATTAATCCCAAATGAGCCATAAAAGGTTCGGTTTTCTCGGTTAATCCCAAATGAGCAATAAAAGATCGGTTTTCTGAATTAATCCCAAATGAGCCATAAAAGGTTCGGTTTGCTCGGTTAATCCCAAATGAGCCATAAAACGGTCACTTTTCTGGGTTAATCCCAAATGAGCCATAAAAGGTTCGGTTTTCCTGGTTAATCCCAAATGAGCCATATAAAGATCGGTTTTCTGAATTAACCCAAATGAGCCATAAAGATCGGTTTTTCAGAAATAATCCCAAACGAGCCATAATGATCAGTTTTCTGGTTTAATCAATCCCAAATGAGCCATAAACGGTGTCACTTTTCTGGGTTAATCCCAAATGAGCCATAAAAGGTTCGGTTTTCCTGGTTAATCCCAAATGAGCAATAAAGATCGTTTTCTGAATTAATCCAAATGAGCCATAAAGGTTCGGTTTTTCTCGGTTAAACCCAAATGAGCAATAAAAGATCGGTTTCTGATTAATCCCAAATGAGCCATAAAAGGTTCGGTTTCTCGGTTAATCCCAAATGAGCAATAAAAGATCGGTTTCTGATTAATCCCAAATGAGCCATAAAAGGTTCGGTTTTCTCGGTTAATCCCAAATGAGCAATAAAAGATCGGTTTTCTGAATTAATCCCAAATGAGCCATAAAAGGTTCGGTTTGCTCGGTTAATCCCAAATGAGCAATAAAAGATCGGTTTTCTGAATTAATCCCAAATGACCCATAAAGGATCGGTTTACTGGGTTAATCCCAATTGAACCATAACTGGTCAGTTTTCTGGTTTAATCAATCCCAAATGATCCATAAAACGGTCACTTTTCTGGGTTAATCCCAAATGAGCCATAAAAGGTTCGGCTTTCTGGGTTAATCCCAAATGAGCCATAAAAGATCGGTTTTCTGAATTAACCCCAAATGAGCCATAAAAGATCGGTTTTCAGAAATAATCCCAAACGAGCCATAAATGATCAGTTTTCTGGTTTAATCAATCCCAAATGAGCCATAAAAGATCGGGTTTCTGGGTAACCCCAAATGAGCCATAAAGGATTGGTTTTCTGAATTAATCCCAAATGAGAAATAAAAGATCGGTTTTCTGAATTAATCCCAAATGAGCATAAAAGGTTCGGTTTTCTCGGGTTAACCCAAATGAGCAATAAAGATCGTTTCTGATTAATTCCAAATGAGCCATAAAAGGTTCGGTTTTCTCGGTTATCCCAAATGAGCAATAAAAGATCGGTTTTCTGAATTAATCCCAATGAGCCATAAAAGGTTCGGTTTTCTCGGTAATCCCAAATGAGCAATAAAAGATCGGTTTTCTGAATTAATCCCAAATGAGCCATAAAAGGTTCGGTTTGCTCGGTTAATCCCAAATGAGCCATAAAAGATTGTTTTTCTGAATTAACCCCAAACGAGCCATAAAAGGTTCGGTTTTCCTGGTAAATCCCAAATGAGCAATAAAAGATCGGTTTTCTGAATTAATCCCAAATGAGCCATAAAAGGTTCGGTTTTCTCGGTTAATCCCAAATGAGCATAAAGATCGTGTTTCTGAATTAATCCCAAATGAGCCATAAAAGGTTCGGTTTTCTCGGTTAATCCCAAATGAGCAATAAAAGATCGGTTTTCTGAATTAATCCCAAATGAGCCATAAAAGGTTCGGTTTTCTCGGTTAATCCCAAATGAGCCATAAAACGGTCAGTTTTTGGGGTTAATCCCAAATGAGCAATAAAAGATTAGTTTTATGAATTAATCCCAAATGAGCCATAAAAGGTTCGGTTTTCTGGGTTAACCCCAAATAAGCCATAAAAGATCGGTTTTTCAGAAATAATCCCAAACGAGCCATAAATGATCAGTTTTCTGGTTTAATCAATCCCAAATGAGCCATAAAAGGTTCGGTTTTCCTGGTTAATCCCAAATGAGCCATAAAACGGTCACTTTTCTGGGTTAATCCCAAATGAGCCATAAAAGGTTCGGTTTTCCTGGTTAATCCCAAATGAGCCATAAAAGATTGGTTTTCTGAATTAACCCCAAATGAGCCATAAAAGATCGGTTTTCAGAAATAATCCCAAACGAGCCATAAATGATCAGTTTTCTGGTTTAATCAATCCCAAATGAGCCATAAAACGGTCACTTTTCTGGGTTAATCCCAAATGAGCCATAAAAGGTTCTGTTTTCCTGGTTAATCCCAAATGAGCCATAAAAGGTTCTGTTTTCCTGGTTAATCCCAAATGAGCCATAAAAGGTTCGGTTTTCCTGGTTAATCCCAAATGAGCCATAAAACGGTCACTTTTCTGGGTTAATCCCAAATGAGCCATAAAAGGTTCGGTTTTCCTGGTTAATCCCAAATGAGCCATAAAAGATCGGTTTTCTGAATTAACCCCAAATGAGCCATAAAAGATCGGTTTTCAGAAATAATCCCAAACGAGCCATAAATGATCAGTTTTCTGGTTTAATCAATCCCAAATGAGCCATAAAACGGTCACTTTTCTGGGTTAATCCCAAATGAGCAATAAAAGATCGGTTTTCTGAATTAATCCCAAATGAGCCATAAAAGGTTCGGTTTTCTCGGTTAATCCCAAATGAGCAATAAAAGATCGGTTTTCTGAATTAATCCCAAATGAGCCATAAAAGGTTCGGTTTTCTCGGTTAATCCCAAATGAGCAATAAAAGATCGGTTTTCTGAATTAATCCCAAATGAGCCATAAAAGGTTCGGTTTTCTCGGTTAATCCCAAATGAGCAATAAAAGATCGGTTTTCTGAATTATCCCAAATGAGCCATACAAGGTTCGGTTTTCTCGGTTAATCCCAAATGAGCAATAAAAGATCGGTTTTCTGAATTATCCCAAATGAGCCATAAAAAGGTTCGGTTTGCTCGGTTAATCCCGATGAGCAATAAAAGATCGGTTTTCTGAATTATCCCAAGATGACCCATAAGGATCGGTTTACTGGGTAATCCCAATTGAACCATAACTGGTGCAGTTTTCTGGTTTAATCATCCAAATGATTCCGATAAAACGGTCACTTTCTGGGTTAATCCCAATGAGCCATAAAGGTTCTGTTTTCCCTGGTTAATCCCAAATGAGCCATAAAAGGTTCTGTTTTCCTGGTTAATCCCAAATGAGCCATAAAAGGTTCGGTTTCCTGGTTAATCCCAAATGAGCCATAAAACGGTCAGCTTTTCTGGGTTAATCCCAATCAGCCATAAAAGGTTCGGTTTTCCTGGTTAATCCCAATGAGCCATAAAAGATTGTTTCTGAATTAACCCCAAATGAGCCATAAAGATCGGTTTTCAGAAATAATCCCAACGAGCCATAAATGATCAGTTTTCTGGTTTATCAATCCAAATGAGCCATAAACGGTCACTTTTCTGGTTAATCCCAAATGAGCCATAAAAGGTTCTGTTTTCCTGGTTAATCCCAAATGAGCCATAAAAGGTTCGGTTTTCCTGGTTAATCCCAAATGAGCCATAAAAGGTTCGGTTTTCCTGGTTAATCCCAAATGAGCCATAAAACGGTCACTTTTCTGGGTTAATCCCAAATGAGCCATAAAAGGTTCGGTTTTCCTGGTTAATCCCAAATGAGCCATAAAAGATCGGTTTTCTGAATTAACCCCAAATGAGCCATAAAAGATCGGTTTTCAGAAATAATCCCAAACGAGCCATAAATGATCAGTTTTCTGGTTTAATCAATCCCAAATGAGCCATAAAACGGTCACTTTTCTGGGTTAATCCCAAATGAGCCATAAAAGGTTCGGTTTTCCTGGTTAATCCCAAATGAGCAATAAAAGATCGGTTTTCTGAATTAATCCCAAATGAGCCATAAAAGGTTCGGTTTTCTCGGTTAAACCCAAATGAGCAATAAAAGATCGGTTTTCTGAATTAATCCCAAATGAGCCATAAAAGGTTCGGTTTTCCTGGTTAATCCCAAATGAGCCATAAAAGGATCGGTTTTCTGAATTAATCCCAAATGAGCCATAAAAGGTCGTTTCTCGGTTTCTCGTTAAATCCCAAATGAGCACATATAAAGATCGGTTTCTGAATTAATCCCAAATGAGCCATAAAAGTTCGGTTTTCCTCGGTTAATCCCAAATGAGCAATAAAAGATTGGTTTTATGAATTAATCCCAAATGAGCCATAAAAGGTTCGGTTTGCTCGGTTAATCCCGAATGAGCCATAAAACGGTCACTTTTTCTGGGGTAATCCCAAATGAGCCATAAAAGGTTCGGTTTTCCTGGTTAATCCCAAAT